>JAXIVJ010002472.1:0-105000 GCA_036785665.1 Chirona hameri
GTTTGTTTACTCCTGGCCGCATCGGAGGCCTGGGTTTGTCTGTTCGCGCCTGCGGTGGCTATCTCGGCGCGGGTGGTCGAGTGGTCGGCGGTCGGCGGTCTCGGTGCGGAGGTGCGGAGGTCCGGAGGTCTGCCTGCTATCGGCCGGCAGGCGCCCCAGAGTCCGGCCTGAGCGCTGCCTGGAGCATGTCCCCGACTGTGCTCCGGCGGTGGTGAGACAGGTTCTTAGCAGCAGGGAAGGAGCCCGGAGGGAGATGGCCGTCGAAGCATCGCACGCCTCCTCCAACCTCGCCGCCTCCATCGCCCGCCTCCAACCGCCACCCCCGCCTCCATACGCCCCCGCCTACCATCGCCCCCTCGCCTCCACCGCCCCGCTCCACCGCCCCTAAACCTCCACCGCCCCCGCTCCACCGCCCGCGCGGCCTCGCCGCCTCCGCCGCCGCCTGCGCCCGCGTCCGCTCGACCAACGCACCGCGCGCTGAGCCACCCCTCCTTTATGCCTGCGGAGGGAAGGGGCTAAGGGGCGTTTTTCTTTGTTTTTTGTAAACCTCTCGGTTTGTTGAGAGACCCCCCCCCCCTGGTTTTGTTGGTTTTTGTTAAGAGGGGCCCCGCGCTGCAGCCGCTCGGTTTGTTGGAAGAGGAGACGAACAGCCGTGGTGGCATGAAGTTGGTGCTGCAGTTTGACGTGGTGCACAGGTGAGGGTGGAATGGAGAGTTTTTTTGCCTCCGGCTGCGGCCGGTGGCGCAGACCAGAGTGCAGACGTGCCAAAGACTTTGGACGGGTCGTCAAGGCCCTCAGAGTCTTGAATAATACCTTTCAGAGTCTCGGTAGAACATCGATGATAGTGGGCAGTGGAAATTGTATGCGAAGATGTTATTTGAATAGTGATATGTGAATCATACATATCAACGCTTTCTGTAGTGCTGGTGCTGGAAATGCAGGTTCGGCGCAGTGACACTTCATTGTCCCATCATGTCGATGCTCTGGTCAGCAGAAAACTCATGCATCAACCCCTGTGTAAATGCATGAAACATTACTAATTTAATCGTCCCATTGTTTTTCAATGAGCTTTTTTTCCGCTGCACGTGCGCTCTTGACGTCACTGGAAACGCCAAAACGTGCCCTGCAATACCAACATTATTCTTGGAGAAACAATGTAAAAAAGTTGACCCAGCAGACCTTATCGGGACAGGGGACATGCACATTCGTACGCCGTACCGGAGCAGTGTTGTACGTGCTTCTGCTGTGCTCCGACCGTGCTCTGGCCGTGATCTGGCCGTGCTCTAACCGTGCTCTGACCCGTGCTCTGACCGTGCTGGACGTGCTCTAACCGTGCTGGACGTGCTCTGACCGTGCTGGACGTTGATCTGACCGATGCTTCTGTCGCGCTCTGACCGTGCTCATGCTGTGATCTGGCCGTGCTGGCGTACTCTGGCCGGTGCTGGACGTGCTCTAACACCACCTGGCCCAGTACTGAGGCCCCTCACGGCCCTCCACCGCCCCGTCTGCCCGTTTGGTCCCGCCATCTAAATGCTTTTAATGCCCGGTTTGCTGGCGCGTCCGTGGGTGTAGTTGACGGCACGTCCGCCGGCTGCGGGAGAAGAGACACCCAGGGCGGGGTGGATTATTACCCGGCGCAGAGACGGCATGGTGTCACGTACCCCACTGGAGGACCGACCAGAGACGAATCGGAGACGGGTGGCGAGGTTCTCCGAGATCCCCCGCGCAGAGGACTAGGACATCATGCAGATGGGGACTCGGGACTGTGCAGATGTTCCGAGACCGTGCGGAGGTCTTGCAGAACTGAGAGTCCGCCCCCCCCCCCCCCCCCCCCCCCCCCCCCCCCCCCCCCCCCCCCCCCCCCCCCCCCCCCCCCCCCCCCCCCCCCACCCCCCCGCCCCCCCCCCCCCCCCCCCTGGCAGCCACCTGGTCACGGGCATCAATTACGAGATTGTGCAAAGTAGCGTCTGGTTGAACGTTGCAGCTGCGTTACCGATCGGTTGAAACTCGAGTCATATGAGCTGGTTTGTGTTGGTCAAGAATGGGGGCGTAAGCGCTGCAGCCTTCACTGGCGCTGATTGAATTCGGGCGGGCTCCGGAGCCCGTTTATGAGATTGACTAACTCTTGCGCTTGATTGAGCGGGACACGATCGTTGTGCGCTATGGCCTTGAGAGCGGGGTGATGTGAGCCTGATGAGAGGTGGTGCCAGTCAGTCTGTGGTTGCCAGCAGGTCAGCGGTGCAGCCAGTCGCGGTGCCAGCCAGTCAGCAATGGGGCCAGCCAGTCAGCAATGCCGCCAGTCAGTGGTGCCAGCCAGTCAGCAATGCCAGCCAGTGGACACGGAGGAAAACATAATCGATACGGAGAGGCCTTTTACGGGACCGCCAGGTTGACCCGCTAGGAAGCCTTCACCAACATGCAATGGGGGCCAAGGGAATTGTTATTTGGAAAACACACCAACTCCACGTGTGCATTTGTAATATTACGAGCGAGCGCTTCGCGCTCGCTCGGCCTTCCGTGGTGTATGGGGGAAAAATCGCATTATGAGCGGCCCGGCCCGACCCGTGGCGACGCTTTTGAGAAGCTCATATCTCTGCAACTCGCACGTCGATTGACAAGCCAATTTCTTTTGCTTAGCAGCCCCATCTAACCTACCCTGTTTGAGACCAGTGCCGACTCATGTGGGTGACTACCACTGCGCGTGGCGCGTGCCGCGTGGCCGCGTGAGTGGGTGTTGAAAAGTTGTTTTCTCTCGTAATAACTCCGCAACGGACTGGGCAGAATAATGTTGAAAAATGTCGTGTGTGGTTAGGGGACCCCTCTAGCCGCCAACTTTCCCACAAGTCAGGGGTGGGTGCCTCTGCACGTGCGCCGTGCACACCCTATTCTGGTATCTGAGAAAGAAGCACGGCTGAGCCCATTGTGTACAAATTTGATGTGTGGTTTGGGACTCTCAGCCCCCACTTTCCCACATCAAAGGTGGGGCGCCTCTGCACGTGCACCCCTTTGTGTATCTCAGAAGCTACTTGCCCGGATCGAGTTTGAAATTCTCCATACATTTCCTTCGCGCTCGCTCGTCATCGGCCAACTACGGCGCCTTACTGGTTTTCTATCAAGCCAAGGCTGAACATCTAGTTGGTTTGAGAAAACAACGGATAATCACCAGCGGGTGGCTCCTCTATACAACCAAAAACATCACCTTTCCCTGCGAAAACTTGTTCTTCTCTCCTCCGATTTGTCAGCATTATGATCATGGGAAAACAAGGCAGCCAAGGCGCTTAGCTAGCGTCGAAGCAGCCGCAGTCTGTGCCCACCTGGCGAAGAGTGAACGCCCGAGTACGTCAGGAGTAGACGGGAGGCCCGGGACAGGAGGTAGAACAAGCAAGGCCAGCCGGTAGGGACAGGCAGCGTCGGTCTCGCCTTTGATTGTAAGACTGGGCGCCGGAAGTCGCCCGCCCCCGATCTGCACGTGTTTCCCGGAGGGCCATGGGCTAGGGATGAGGGCTGGGGATGGCAGGGTTAGCGGCGTCACGGCGCCCCTCAATTCCACTACCGACGGCGCGGTTCTTCACGCACCGTAATTCCCATTACCGGCTCCATTTTCAGCTGATAGTCCCACTGCCGTAATTGAGACCCGAAAACGGACACAGCGTGCTCTCCCACCGGTTTATTGGGTTCAGTATTGTGGCAACCGCTCGCCGGCGGACGAGGTGGTTCGAATGCCTCGGTTTTATGAGACTGGCCGATTATAGTTCTTCAGGTTGTTGTTACCGGTGGATCTGTAAGCTGTAAATTGTCCCAAGAAAGCGCAAATGGTGTGAGCCTAACCGCTTCTATACGTTAAGCATGTTTCACAGTTTCCGTTACTTGTGTCAAAGCCGACTTAGATCGGTGAGGTGTATTACAGTAGTATTTATAAACATGCCTTTCGGTCGTTCATAATACGTGTTAACGAGACCCGGGGTGATTGAATGCGCAAGAAGTCGACCAATACAATGCACCTAGTCCGGGAAGCAGACTGACCAGCGTTGGCCTTGAATCTGGAAGCGTTTGCTACTTCCCTCGACCGATCGTTTCATTTGATGGATTTCGTAGAACTCTATGACTTTTGAAATATAGAAGCATGTATAATGTGGGAGAGTGAGAGGGTTCGAGGTGGAAAGACGAGAGAAGGCGGAGATATGTTGGAGGACGAGATTAGGGAGATTAGAGAGAGTGGAGACGAGAGGAATTCGAGACGAGTTGCAGCGAGACGAGTAGAGACCCGAGAAGAGGTGGGAGGAGGAGGGGAGAGAGAAGGAGGAGAAGTGCCATACCAAGAGAGAGAAGAAGGCTGGAGAGAGTGGGAGAGATAGAGGAAGATGAGGATGTGAGGAGATGAGTGGAGGGGGGAGGAGCGAGGGCGGGGAAGGAGGAGAGAGGGGAGAGGAGGAGTGGAGAGGAGGAGGAGAGCGGCAGACGGGGGAACTGGAGGAGGAGGAAGGCCTGGAGAGGGAGAGATGGGTGAGGAGTCGATAGATGAGACGAGGGAGGGGAGGGAGGGGGGAAGAGAGAGGGACGAGTCGCAGAGGAAGGAGGGGGTGAGGAGGAGGAAGAGACGGAGAGAGACGGAGTGAGAGGAGAGGAGGCGAGAGAGGAGAGGGGAGAGATCACGTAGAGGAGAGGGAAGGGGGAGGAGAACGAGAGACGAAGAGTGAGAGGTAGAGATGAGAGAGAGGAGAATGGAGAGAGGGAGAGAGATGGACTTTGGCAAGGAGAGAGGGAGAGGAGAGAGAGGAAAGGAGAAGGAGGAGAGCGGAGGAGAGAGGGAGAGAGACCGAGAGAGAGAGGAGAGAAGAGAGGGAAGAGACAGGAGAACGGAGCGGGGTGGGGAGAAGTGGATGAGAAGAGAGGGGAGAGAGTAGGGATTAGGGTGAGAGGTTGAGGTGATTGACGAGATTGATATGGGAGGACGAGGACAGGGACGGGAGAAGGAGGAAGGGAGAGGAGATGATCGGAAGAGGGGAGGAGGAGGGAGAAGAGGAGATGATGGTAGGAGACGAGAAGGAGACATGATGAGAGGGAGAGGAGAGTGGAGGCGGTGTTGGGGAAGCGAGAGGGATGAAGGAGGATGAGTGAAGGGAGAGGAGTGGGTCGAGGGAGGAGGATTAGAGGAAGGTGAAGACGATAGGGGCTGAGGAGAGAGGGAGAGATCGGGGGACCGAAGAGAGAGAGAGAGAGGAGGTGACGATGAGAGAGAGAGAGAGATGACGAGGGAGAGAGGAGAGGGGGGGGGGAGACCAGAGGGGTGCGTACGGGAGGACGGGACGGGGGAGGGAGAGAGAGAGAGGAGGGGAGAGTGACTGCGAGAGGGGTGAGAGAGGCGAGAGATGCAGATGAGGAGTGGGTGAGGAGGACCGAAGGAATCTGAGACGGGAGAGAGATGGAGCCGAGAGAGAGAGATGAGAGAAGGACGAAGCAGAGAGAGGAGATGAATTGAGGAGAAGGCGAGTGAGAGATAGAGAGGAGAGGAGGCGAGAGGATCGATGAGGAGACGAAGACGAGAGAGACGACGCGCGAGGTTAGAGAGAGTATAGGAGACTGCTGGACGAGGAGAGACGGCAGAGAGTAGAGGAGACGGAGAGCCCGAGGCTGAGAGTGCGAGCGCGTGAGATCCGAGTGAGCTGAGCCGGAGATGTGAGGAATGAGAGAGAGCGGGAGAATGGAAGAAGAGATGATGGGTGAGGCAGAGGACGACGGATGACCGAGGAGAGAGCGAAGTAGGGATGACAGAGGAAGAGGAGAGAGGAGAGAAGAGAGCGGAGGAGAGAGAGAGAAGAGAGAGATAGAGGAGACGGAAGAGGATGAGATGGAGACGTGAGGAGCGCGAAGAGAGACGAGACGAGACGAGCGAGCTAAGAGAGAGAGCCGAGAGAGTGAGGTGGACATGAAGGAGAGGAGCGAGGATGCAGACGAGAGGAGTGAGATGAGAGTGTAGAATGGACGACGAGAGACGATGGAGGAAGAGCAACGCAGAGCTGAAGAGAGAGATCTGAGAGATGACGAGAGGTGAGAGAGGAGGCCGAGAGAGAGATGGAGATGAGGAGAGAGGCCGAAGTCGAGATGAGCAGAGGAGGAGGAGAGAGAGAGATGAGCGAGAAGAGAGAGAAGAATGAGAGAGAAGGAGAGACGGTGCACTGACTGAGAGACCCGGAAGGAGAGGGAGGATGCGATGAGCGAGAACGAGAGGATCGGCAGTTGCGATGCGAGAGCGGAGAGAGGACGCGAGAGAGAGAGATGAGAGGCCCGAGCGGTGACGATGCGATGACGAGGGAGGAGCGAAAGAGAGATGACGAGGAAGAACGAGCTAGTGAGAGGGAGGGGCGAAGAGGAGAGGAGACAGAGAGCGAGAGAGGAGAAGAGGAGAGGCGAGAAGAGGAGGAGACTGAGATGATGAGATGCCGAGGAGATGAGAGAGAAGACCCTAGGGGACGAGAGGAGAGAGGAGAGAGGAGAAAAGGAGAGAGAGAGCACTTCGAGGAGAGCGGATGATGAGACTGAGAGAAGAGAGAGTGAGGACCTGGAGTGAGAGCGGAAGAGAGCTGAGAGAAGGGGAAGAGCGAGAGACGGAGAGAGCGAGTAGCGATGGAACGCGACGACGAGGGAGAGACCGAGAGAGAGAGAGAGATGAGAGTGCAGGAGAGCGAGAGAGAGAGTAGAGGAGAGCTGGAGAGGTCGAGACGAGAGGAGGAGACGAGGTAGACGAGAGGAGAGAGAGGACTCGAGAGAGGCCGAGGGAGAGAGAGACCGATGGGGAGAGGGATGAGAAGACGATAGAGACGAGAGAGAGGAGGACACGAGAGTGCGAGAGGAGACGATGCAGGGAGACGACTGAGAGGAGGAGAGTAGCAGAGACCGATCGAGTTAGAGAGACGAGAGCAGATGGGGAGGCGATGAGGAGATCTGGAATACGAGATTGACGAGATGATGAGAAGAGAGCAGGAGAGCGGGAGAGGAGGCAGAAGGAAGAGAGATGACTATGGAGAGAGGAGGAGCAGAGAGAGGAACGAGATGCGAGCGGAGATGGAGAGAGCAGATGAGATGACGAGATGGGAGAAGCAGCTTGAGAGAGGAGACAGGAGAGAAGAGAGAGAGACGAGGGAGGAGAGAAGAGAGATCGGAGAGCAGGAGGAGAGGACTGGCGAGAGAGGGACAGGAGGGAGCGGCGAGACGAGAGACGAGATGACGATGAGGTGAGAGATAGGGGAGAGAGCGGAGAAGACGAGGACCTGAGAGATGACCGAATGAACGAGACAGAGAGACGAGAGACGAGACGAGATGAGCCGATGGGGAGAGACGAGATGAGAGACGGACGGAGAGATGAAGACGAGAGAGATGCGAAGAGCGGAGAGTAGAGCGTAGATACGCGAGAGATGAGAAGGAGAGACTGGAGCGTGGAGGCGGAAGAGACGAGAGAGAGAGAAGGAGGAGCCGGAGAGAGATCGAAGGGAAGAGAGATAGAGACTAGAGAGAGAGATGAGCAGCGAGACGAGAGAGACGAGAGAGAAGACTGAGAAGGCGAGAGAGGAGAGATGAGAGTGCGAGACAGGAAGAGTAGAGAGGAAGCGAGATTGCGAAGGAAGAGAGGAGAGAGAGGGAGTAGAGTCGAGGATGCCGAGAGAGAAGGAGGGATGAAGAGGATGAGAGAGACCGCCTGAAGAGACGAGACGAGACGAGAGAGAGGACGAGCGAGGAGACGACGGGCAGGAGGCGAGAGAGAGTGGTCGAGGAGTGATGTGGCTTGAGAGGAGGAGAGAGAGAGGAGAATTCTGAGTGAGAGAGAGGGAGAGATGCGGGACGAGGTAGGTGGAGAGATGGACGGAGTGAGAGGAGCCGCAAGATGAGGGGAGGCCTTAAGCGAGAGAGAAGATTGAGAGAGGCTGAGGAAAGAGATGAGAGAGGAGAGGCGATGAGGTTTGAGAGGGAGATGAGAGTTGCCGAGGAGAGACGAAGACGGTATGACACGAGAAGAGAGAAGACGAGATGAGAGAGAGAGACGGAGACGAGGGGCGGTGATGATGAGACTTGTGACTGGGCAGAGACGAGAGAAGAAGAGAGTAGAGAGAGCTACCTAGAGAGCGCAGAGAGAGAGACCGCGCGAGGACGAGGCGAAGATGAGTGAGAGCGAGGACGAGGGAGAGAGAGCTGAAGAGAGGGAGGATGGAGGACGGATGATGAGAGGGAGAGAGGGAGAGAGATCGAGAGAGACGAGAGAGAGGATCGACGAGAATGGATGGGATGAAGAAGGAGGAGGAGAACGAAGAGACGTTGAGACGAGAAGGAGGAGAGACGCTCGGATCGGGGAGAAGAGAGATGCGGAGAGAGGAGAGAGGCGAGGAGAGTGGAAGAGACGAGAAGACGAGTCGGAGCGAGAAGACCGACGAGAGAAGATGAGAGAATGGACGAGACGAGAGACGAGAGTGATGCGGCTGAGTGAGGAGAGAAGAGAGAAGAGGATCGAGTGAAGGATGGAGATGAGGAGGCTAGGAGAGAGGAGCAGTGAGGAGAGGAGCGAACGAGAGCTGGGAGAAGCGAGAAGATCGAGCGAGAGATGGAGTAGAGGAGCGGAGAGAGATACGAGCAGAGGACGAGAGGAGCGAGAGAGGGAGAGCGAAGAGAGGAGATCGAGCACTGAAGAGACGAGATAGATGAGAGAGAGACGAGGAGTGCAGTCGCGAGCGAGAGATGAGAGAGAGAGAGAGATGAGAGAGAGTAGAGTACAGAAGAGAGGAGACGGGGAGAGAGCGGGGAGGGAGAGAGAGAGAGAGACAGGAAGAGAGAGAGAGAGAGAGACGAGAGGGATGTCGAGAGACGAGAGAGATGAAGAGAGAGAGAGGAGATGAGGCAGCGATGGAGGAGAGCGGCGAGAGATGACGAAGAGGGAGGAGCTGAGAGGAAGACTAGTGAGATGAAGGAGAGAGAGAGAGATTGAGAGAGACGATGCGAGAGAAGATACGGAGAGAGAGAGAGGAGCAGGACGGAAGAGAGAGAGGAGAGGAGGAGAGAGACGAGAGAGATAGATAGGGAGACGAGGAGAGGAGAGGTGAGGAGCGAGAGGAGAACGAGAGAGGAGAGAGACAGGGAGATGAGAGAGATGAGAGCGATGAGGACCGAGGAGAGACGAAGAGGAGAGGCCGGACGAGAGGAGATAGAGCGGGACAGAGACCGAGATAAGCCGAGATGAACGAGAGAGAGACAGAGCGAGGGCGACGAGCGGGGGCGATTCGAGCTGAAGATATAGGGAGGAGAGAGACGAGCGATGAGAGATGAACAACTGGGAGATTGAGAGATGAGAGAGGCAGCAGAGAGAGTAGACGAGAGAGGAGAGAGAGAAGACGATGAAGAGGTGAGAGAAGAGAGAGTGGATGAGAGAGAAGAGGATTGAGAGGTGATGGAGAGAGACAGAGGAGGACGAATCGAGTGGAGGGAGAAAAGGAGAGAGAGAGAAGAGGAGTGAAGATAGACGAGAGTGAGACGATTCGGATAGAGCTAGACTGCGAGAGAGCGAGGATCCTGAGAGAGAGAGGGACCCGAGAGAGAGCGGAGTGAGGAAGAGAAGAGAGACTGAGAGGGAGAGGATGAGGCGAGAGAGATGGGAAGGGAAAGAGAGCGAAGAGAGAGACGGAGAGAGAGAGAGACGAGAGGAAGGGACCGAGAGGAGGAGAGAAGAGAGAGAGAACGAAAGGAGAGACTAGAGAGCGAGAGAGAGAGAGACGAGAGAGAGTGAGAGAGAGACGGGAGAGAGAAGAGAGGTAAGAAGAGAAGAGGAGATGAGATAGAGCGAGCGAGAGAGGAGAGGTGACGAGGAGTGAGCCGATGAGTCGATACGGGAGAGGGAGAGAGAGGAGATGAGAGAACTGCAGAGAGGGAGAGGAGAGTGAGGAGAGGACGAGAGAGATCGAGAGAGAGAGACGAGAGAGAGAGAGACGTGAGAGAGAGGAGGGAGAAGAGATAGGAGAGAGATGAGAGACAGGAGACGGCCGAGACGAGAGGAGAGACTCGGCGAGAGACGAGGACGAGAGAGACGAGAGAAAGAGGAGGAGAGATGAGAAGAGAAGAAGAGGAGAGAGAGAGCGCAGAGACCGGAGAGAGATGAGAGAGGAGAAGAGAGAGAGTGAGAGAGAAGAAGAGCGGAGAGAGCGAGAGTGAGATGAGTAGAGAGAGAGGAGAGAGAGAGAGAAGATGAGAGAGGAGAGACGACGAGGAGAGAGAGAGGGACGAGCGAGAGAGAGAAGCGAGAGAGAGACGAGAGAGAGAGGGAGAGGGCGAGCGTGGAGAGGAGAGAGAGAGAGAGACCTGAGAGAGAGCCTGAGGTTGAGAGACGTGGAGGGAGGACCGACTAGAGAGAGGAGCTCCGAGAGAGAAGAGAGGAGAGAGGGCGAGGAGGAGAGAGAGAGAGATACGAGAGACGAGGAGACGAGGAGTGGAGAGAGAGAGAAGCGGAGGAGAGAGACGATGAGAGAGAGCGATTGAGACGTAGAGGAGGAGAGATGAGAAGAGAGGACGAGAGAGGCGAGAGAAGGAAGAGAAGCGAGAGAAGACGAGGCGAGAGATGATAGAGATCAGAGAGGGAGAGCCTGGAGAGAGAGAGAGGAAGAGAGGACGAGACGAAGATGAGGGAGATGAGGGAGAGACGAGAGATGAGACCTAGAGGGAGAGAGAGGAGAGGAGGAGAGATGGAGAGAGAGAGAGAGAGAGAGAGAGAGGAGAGAGAGAGAGAGAGAGAAGAAGAGAGAGAGGAGAGAGAGAGAGAGAGAGAGAGAGAGAGAGAGAGAGAGAGAGAGGAAGACCGAGATGAGAGAGAGAGAGAGAGAGAGAGAGAGAGAGAGAGAGAGAGAAGAGGAGAGAGAGAGAGAGAGGAGAGAAGAGAGAGAGAGAGAGAGAGATGAGAGAGAGAGAGAGAGAGAGAGAGAGAGAGAAGAAGAGAGAGGAGAGGAGGAGAGAGGAGAGAGAGAGAGAGAGAGAGAGAGACGACGAGAGAGAGAGAGAAGAGACGAGAGATGAGAGAGAGAGAGAGAGAGAGAAGAGAGAGAGAGAGAGAGAGAGAGAGAGAGAGAGAGAGAGAGAGAGAGAGAGAGAGAGAGAGGAGAGAGAGAGAGAGAGAGAGAGAGAGAGAGAGAGAGAGAGAGAGATTTACAGACTTGAAGTCAGTATTACTTGGATCTGATACACACCAACCTTTACTTCACATATAAAGCGCAGTGGACCAAGCTTTCCTTAAAGAGGAATAACATGCCAGGTCATAGTGCAGTAAGTATACAGAAGTACGCCACACCGCGTGACGTTTTGCACGTCTTGCCTCTTCTTATTCACTTATCACTCCTAGAGTATTATGGCATCTAACATCTGTTTCGCTCCCACCCAGCTCCGTCTGACTTCTATCAACTCCAGCACCGACAACCTGACCATCACCGTCTTAACCACCACCAACACAGAGCTCGGCAGGCGTCTCTCGTCACTGACAGGACGCGTGCGGTCTCCGCCTAGGCACCTCCTCCGCTGCCACCACCGCCGCCGCCGCCGCCACCGCCGCTGCCGCCACGCCGCAGCGGCGGAGTTTTTACCGCTCGGAATGAGGGCCGCGTCTCAGTCCGGTTCCGACTGGACGCCCGATTCATCAGCTCCCAGCCTGATCAGTCCGACTGATAGGCTCCATTACCTCATCGTTATGCTTATAAACCTGCTCTTCGGATCTGCGCGCTCCACTGTGTCGAGATGGCCGAGCGCCGGCGGCGACGGCTGCTGTCTGCTCTGCCCAGCCTCGCGGCCACCGCTCGCGGGTAGGGACGCTCTGGGATGCGGCCGAGCGCCGGCAGTGGTGGTCGGCTATGCACGCTTTCAGGATCTGGAGCAGACGGTCCGGCATCGAACGGCGACTGGCGCATATCATTAGCGGGTTCGGTTGTTTAGCTAAACGATGGAGAAAACGGCTGATGAATGTCTCGATGGTTCGGTAGCCGCAGAGAGCGGAGAGGAAGAGCGAGAGCGGAGTGTGAGGGGACGGACCGGCGGTGGTGACTTCAGAGATAGAAGAAAGGAACATTCACTGGCAGCGCGCAGGCGGGAGACAGGCCTCGCCGGCGGTTAGTGGCACGTGCGACAGTGTGACGCTCTCCCCGTGTGACCAGCTGCGCCGCGTTTGTCCCCGCGCGCCAAATATTCGGCGCGTCCGATGGTATCTGGCCGACCAGTCCGCGGCTGCGCGGGCCGCGACCGGCCAACTCCAACCCACACGGAAGGCCAGCCGTGTGTTTTTGTGTCTCGCTCAGCCCACCGGCCGACACAGTGTCATAAATTAGAGGCGCCTCGACAACACACGGCGCCGGCCAGCGCTGGTAAACGGTGCAGTGCGAGCTTCGCCCGGCCGCTCCCTGCCGCCCAATCAGAGGCGTCCACCAGCGATGAGCTGTGCTCGTACTGCACACCGTTACAGTGCTGGTATGCTCAGTTGCAGACCTCACAGCTGTACAGAAACCTCGCAGCTGTACAGAAAAGCCTGGCCTTTGGTCTTTGGTCTTTTGGCCTGGTGTCTTTGGCCGTGCCACTGACGTGTTCTGTGTTGAGAGTTGCCCGTCACTTTACCCGTCAGGGCCATCCGAGTTAAATCGGCGCGCGTCACTGCGCCGTCACCTTGAGAACAAGCCTAGAGTCTGATGTTTACAGCCATCGAAGGCGGCCATCTTGGCTGAGGCCGCAGAGATTCTGCAAAACAGGTCGGAAGTGTGGCGGAACCCGCCGTCGCCGCCGCCGCCTCGGCCACTCCGCCAAAGCGGGTCACGCTGCTGCCGGGGCCGGCCGGCTGGCTGGTGTGCGCATGCGCGAGGTCAAGGCACTCTGACAGCGGCGGGCCGCCGGGCGGCAGCCGACGTCCAGCCCCGCTGACTTTGGTGAACTGTGGTTGAAACACGCACTGGAAGCCAGCTGCACGGAGGAGGCGCCCGCGTGTTGCGGTTGCAAGAATGGTGGGGTTGCATGACATTGTCTGATAGTCTCCGAGTCATGTAGTGCACTTTCCAGCCATGTTCCAGACAATCGTCTGCCGTGTCTGCAAACACGGCAGCTGCACTGCAACACCGCGGAATGTGGATTTTTCTCCACTGGATACTATGGAATTACTGCGCGGTAGTTATGGGAGCAATTGTACAAGTACCCGAACCCGCTATTAGCGAGCGCTCAATTAACAAGTACCCTCGTCTCTTATTATCTCGATGAATCAGCTGCATGATGACTCGGTACAGGCAGCGGCGCTCTCCAAAGGCTTTCCACCTCAGTCATAATCCGCAGAAACAAGGGCCTCACGTCACGATCTGCTATGAACACCGCAGGACCGGTCGAGGTCCAGTCTCGTGCCGCTCCTCTGCCAGACAAGCCATGGCCGACGCCGCTTGTCGTCGGTGTATCGCCTGCTTGCGAACACCGACTTTTTTCCTGCCGGGCCAGAAAACCCACGCGAGAATGCTGTAGATCGGGCCGCATCCAGTTTTCCTGACACGCTTTCCTCGATGTGCCGTGGCTTGACAGGGTCGGCGGCGCGGCTCGCGGGACGGCGACCGGAGCGACCGGTCGCCAAACCGGCCACACCTGAGTCTGGCCGACATTCTACCCGCCACCTGGGTCGCCTCGAACGGAGAGATCCTCCGGAGCGACCACTTCCTCCTCCCCTGCCTGAGCCAACGCCGCCGCCGCCGTCAGAGGCGTGC
Organism: Chirona hameri; assembly: GCA_036785665.1. Lineage (NCBI taxonomy): Eukaryota > Metazoa > Arthropoda > Thecostraca > Balanomorpha > Balanidae > Chirona > Chirona hameri. Next base: position 13,740 of record JAXIVJ010002472.1, read on the forward strand.
TATAGTGGGACATGGTGTGTGTGATTCTTTTTGCGTCATCCAGACGCCATCGGAGCGTCATCGAAGTCTTCGGGGCGATCGCCGGCGTCGGCGGCGCATTGTGTCGCTGGGCACCCTTTGTGGTGAGCCGTTAGACTCCCAGCGCGTCGCGGCGGCCGCCGGCCACTGCCGCCACGCCGCCTCTAAGGGGGTCACGTGACTTGCACTCCGCTTGATCAGCAATTAGCAAGTCGGTCGCGACGCGCGCGGGAAAGTCTCGGTGGTCTCGGGGCGGCCACGGTCGTGTCGCAGTCATGGAAGGCGAATTCGGCGCGGATGGTGGAGGTGGCTGGGGCGGTGGTGGTTGTGGCGGCGGAGGCTGGGGCGGCGGTGGTTGGGGCGGCGGTGGTTGGGGCGGCGGTGTCTTTGGCGGCGGTGGTTGTGGCGGCGGTGGTTGGGGCGGCGGTGGTTGTGGCGGCGGTGGTTGTGGCGGCGGTGGCGGCGGAGGTGCCGGGTGGAGGTGAGCCTGGAAGGTAAACACACAGCGCCAGCCGGCCGGGGTCGGAGGATGTTTGTTCCCAGACAGCGGCCAATCAGGGACCCTCGCAGCCGGCCGGCGGCGCTGTTTTGGTACCTCCCTAGTCCCCACGCCGGTCGGGTGACGCCTCTCACCTGTTCCCTCCTCCGTTCCCCGTCTATTGTCCCCCTGGAGGTGACGAAGTCATTGTGGGTTCGGCTCCGGGCTGCTTGAGTGCCATGTTATGTTTCCATATTCGGGTTTTGTGACGCACAACGTAGGGAACTATCGCAAGGGCGTGCGTGTCTGGATGCGTGCGTGCGTGCTCCTTTCACTTCAACCTTGGCATGGGCGCGGTCAGCCTCAGGCGTCTCTTCTCACCAGAGGTGCAATCACGGAGTGATCAGCCCCTTCCGGTGGCGCGGAGGCAGTCAAGTGACTCTGCGCGTCGTGATCATTCAGAAACGCCGGTCATCCGCCGGCCGAGTCACTTGGAGCCGCCTCGAGTCCAACCGGAGCTATTTAACGCACGCTAATGGCCGAACGCAGCCGGTTGGTTGCCGCCGGCGCCGGACATGCGACTGGTTCGTTAGCGAGCGGGCCGGACGGTCTGCGGCCCGCCCGATTCGCCGCGGTCACCACCACCAACGGTCCACGGAAGTTCGGCGACCGGCTGCGCTGCCCCGGCTGACCCCGGCCTGACCCGGACCGAGTGATCTCTGCCTGCGCCGCTGACCCCTGCCCGCCAGCGGCGCCATCTGGCGGTCGGCGCGGCGATCGACCGGAAGCGACTCGTCCGCCGGCCGACACCTGACCCCGACGCCGCCGGTGGCGGCGGCGGCGGCGGCGGAAGTTCACCCGTCCGTCCCACCTGGCGTGCAGTGTTGAACTTCTCTGCCGGCGCTGTGAAGCACTGTTGCCCGCTCGTGCGCACATCCGCGGATGGGTGGCCGCCGGGTGGCCACGGGTCGGATTCCCGGGGCTGGAGGGGTGGAAGTGGCTCAGATGGCGGTCACTAGGGCTCGCCAGGCTCCGGGGCCGACTCGACGCCCGCCCACGGACGCATGGCCGATACCGCTGGATGGACCGCGGGCATTGTGCGGTTAATTAAAAATAACAACAGCCTCCGTCGGTGGCAGCGGCGAGTCGAGAGGCGGAAGCCGCCTCTCCGGAGGTGGCCCAGATCCTCAGGAATCCAATGCAATCCGACCGGAGAGGCTGGCCCACAAGGAGCGGCGAAACTAACCCGTATAGTGAGTGTGTTTTGGCGCGGTCTGGGTCGGTGGGTCCGATATCGTAAACATGCTAACGGTCGGTATTCTGTTGCAGGTATGTGATTCTGGAGAAGATTCCCGGCCGTGGCGGAAGGCGCACTCAAAGAGGATGAGTACCCCTGTCGTAAATGTTTACAGCTGGGCATGGCTCCTAGTTCTGTTCCTGGGCGTATAACGTCTCCTAATCTCCATACGGGGCATCGATTCCCAGTATCTCCTAGACAGTTCGTTTGCTTACGAGTGTCTGCATGTGTGCCATCAACCTCCCGGCCCGTTACACTATTAAACCCTGCTATTTTATGGACATCTATGATGGGCTTTCGGCGAGTGCGCGCCCGGGCTCGGTGAGCTGACCCAGAAGAAACCAACAAGCAACAGGCCACGTGCCGCGCGGCGCCGTCCCAGTGACTGCAACGCAGAGATAGCGGCTATCACGCGCGCGGCGGAGACTGCAGAGTGGCAGGGGGCGCTAGCACCGGGCGCGTCCACAATGGCGGCGCGTGACTCTCTGTGAAATGAAAGGCGGCCGACGACGCGTGTGTCATCCTCTGTGATTGCATGCGTTTTCGCGATTTAATGAGCGGTGGCGTTTACAGCATTCCTTCGCGGTGGAAAACAGGATCGATGTCGTGACGTGGCGGTCAGTCCAGCACCATCGTGACGGGGCGGTCAGTTCAGCACCATCCGGCGCTCCGAGCCAAGCGGATACTTTCCAGCAGTACAGAATTCCCCGAGATACTGCGTCACACGAGAAATTGTGTCATTCCCAGTCGTGACGTCATCAGAACGTCACTGGGTCAAGTCAGATGGTGTTTGCTGATGCCGAGGCTGACCATTCACTCCTTAAATTATTTATCAGTCTGAAATAAGTTCGAAATGAATGTCTGCAAATACAACCAAGCCTTCCTATGGCTCGTCTCGTCATTTTTCACAACTTCGCGATGAATACCGCCAACTCACGAGCCCGGATCCACCATCGACTTTCCATCCATCAACGACCACCGACCCTGGCGACGATCTGTCAAACGTCTGCGTCTGATGGTGTTGCTGGCGGCGGCGTCAGCCGGTGCCGGTCCCGCCCCTCCCTGCCCCGCCCGAGACGCCGCCGCCGCCGCCGCCGCACGTGTCGGCTCGCGCTGGCCGGCCGGTCACCGACCCCGCGCGGCGGTGGCTGTTCCGAAGGCGGCCGCGAGCCGGCGCGTGCAGTGTCAGTGGCCGGTGGCAGGCCCGCTGGGCCAGCGCCGGACCAGCGCCGGACCAGCGCTGGGCGAGCGCTGGACGAGCGCCGAGCGGACCGGACCGCTGCGGACGAGCAGCGCTGCAGCATTCCGCAACATGAAATGACCGGCTAGAGGCCGGCTAGCCAGATGCGCCTTCGGCAGATTCCAGTGCGCCACTTATACCGACTGGCGTTGGTGCAGCGCTGGGCCGGCAGCGGCCGCCGGCAGCGGCGGATTCCGTGTCGAGTGCAAGTTGAGGCCGCGTTTCGCGGTCGGAATGTTATCCGGCCGTCAGTGATAGGTGCGGACGAGTGCCTTTTTATGTGGCTATAGGGGCGTATCGAGTGCATCTCAAGTGACCGTCCGACGGCACTCTGGAAAAAGCTCGAATTCGTGGAGAGAAAACAATATTCTGCTGTTTGCGAGTGCCTTGCGATAGGCTGTCACGTGCCCGTCATGGTGCTGTCATGATGCCATGCTGTCATGCTGTCATGCTGTCATGATGTCATGCTGTCATGCTGTCATGCTGTCATGCTGTCATGCTGTCATGCTGTCATGCTGTCATGCTGTCATGCTGTCGTGCTCCTGTCGTGCTGCTGTCGTGCTCCTGACGTGCGGCTGTCATGTGGGCTGTCACGTGCCCGTCATGGTGCTATCATGCTGTCATGCTGTCATGCTGTCATGCTGTCGTGCTCCTGGCGTGCTGCTGTCGTGCTCCTGACGTGCGGCTGTCATGTGGGCTGTCACGTGCCCGTCATGGTGCTGTCATGCTGTCATGCTGTCATGCTGTCATGCTGTCGTGCTCCTGGCGTGCTGCTGTCGTGCTCCTGACGTGCGGCTGTCATGTGGTCTGTTACGTACATAGTTTTTCAAGCGTTCGTTTCGCGGCGTTCGTTTGTTTGGCGCAGAGCGGCTGAACGAAAGACAATGCACTACGTGACTGAGGGAGCCGAGGCGGCTTTTTTTGCAAGACGGCTGTGATCGCCTGTTTTTGTTGGCGTCTTTTCTCGTCAGACAGACCCTGGTGAATGCTGCCGGGGCTTGTTGAGGTCACGGTTGGCAGGCTGGTTCCGAGTTCATGCTGTTAGAGCATGGTTCTACTCAGGCAAACTATCCTTCCATCGAACTGTTCCTCTTCCTTTATATACTGCTAACGACGATTCAAACATGCCCCAAGATAATAATCACTGAAGTTACTGCCTCGGCGCGGTCTTGTCCTCCCTTGGTCAGCGGGTGACCGGTCCGGCGTCGTGCTGGTCCTGTGATATATTCATGAAAAATACCCAATAATGTATGGGGGCCGGCTGGGCTGACAACCCTGAAGAATGGCGGGGACGTCCCCCGCCGGGCGGCTAAATGCCGGCACAACGCCCTCCGGCAGCCGTCGTGCCGCGTGGAAGGGGAGCCACGCCGGCCGCGAGAAACTGGAAGCCGATAAGCCGCCAACAAATGGCTCCCTTTGATACCGGAGAGCGGAGCGCATCTTATCTCGTGCCGATTCAGTGCGGGATGCAGCAAACAGTGCGCGGGCGTCTCAGGAGTGCGCGCGTAATCGGACGCCATCTCGCGCGCCTTTCTCGCGCCTCTCGCGCACCCGCGCACGCGCGCACCTCTGGACGCACACCTTTGTGGCACGGTCTGCAGGGGGCCGCGGGATGCTCACCCTCGAGCGCACGCCAATGGAGGCCAATTTGTCGGGAACGGCGCGGTCTCTCATCTCCCGGCGGCGGCGGCTTCCCGAGGCGCTGTGGGTTTTGTGGGCGTGGAGGCCACGGAAAAGAGGCTTTCAGCCGCACCGCGCGGCGACTTGCCACAGAACAAAGTTCAGCTATGTCCTCTTAGGAATGCTCTCTGTGCGGTGGGCGGACTACTAAGCTCACCCCGTGAGCTCCAAGCATCCGGTCAGATTACGCATTCAAAGTTTTTGCGTCCGTCGCCGACCGGTGCGTTTCCCGGTGTTTCTGGGTGTCGCCTGGCATCCTATGAATGTTTGCCGGCTGTTTCGGCGGCTGTGCGGTGGGTGTCGCTGTTTATGAGCGGCTGGGCGGTGGGTGTCGCTGTTTATGAGCGTCGGTGGGGGTGGGGGGGGGGGGGGGTGGGGGGGGGGGGGGGACCGGCGACGCGGCGGGCGGCGGGCGGCGGGCGGCGGTCCGGGCCGCGGCCGACTCCAAGGCCAGCCGCCGGCGGCCGTCACTCGTTGACTGACTGATGCCGCCGTTGGCCGTCAGCTCCGCCAATCAGCGACGTCCTCGGGGTGCTTGGTGACGCTCGGCGGGAACACTGACACCAGGCGGCCCAGCCGTGCCTTAGTTTGCTCTTCAGCTAAAGACTTCTGACTTAAGGCTAAACTTCTGTGTGTCATGATGATGAAGAATTGCTAAGCTGATGTTTCTCACCTCTGAAAATCCTGCAGTCCTCTGCGTCCTGTCGTCTGTATGTCTGTTCGGGTATCTTTAAGATTTATCGTCAAACTGTCCGATTGCAGTTTGGACTGTCCGCATTCTGGATTACTGGATTACGTGACTGTGTTGCTGCTGTTTTACCCGATTGTCCGACTGTCTGGTTACCAACTGTTCCCGTGTGGTGAGCGACGGCCCTGCACCGCCGCCACCGCCACCACCGCCGCGGCTCGGACGCCGGCGTTGCAGCGGAGGCCGATTAGAGCAACAGGTTTTTCAAGGCCTGGCCGCTCGCTCGCCGCATACGGACCGGCTCCGGCGTCGGGACGCCGGCCAGGCCGCCTCGGCTCGGCGCGGACCGGCGCGGACCGGGACCGGTTTAAAGGTCAGCCCGGTCGCCGCGAGGGAGTGTCGCCGAGACGGCGAGGAGCGGTGACGCAGCGCCGGGGCGGCCATCGCTGTCGTCCGCAGCCAGCGACCCAGCCAGCGGGACAGCCGGGGTCGCCGGCTGGCCCACCAGACCTCCCCGTGGCGCGCGTGGAGGCGAGGGAGGGGGAGGGGGTGCGGTGGACGGTTTTTGTGTGGTTTCGGCATGGTTGGATACACTCGGAGGTTTGGCGGAGAGGCCAGGTGTTGTTCTTGCAGCTGTTTGTGGCTGGTGGAATTATCAAGTCTTGTGTATTTTTGACAGAGCTGCAAATCAGGGAGAACCCGAATGATTGATGAGGAATCTGATACGAGAGCGGCAAACCGCAAACCCTAGGAGATAAAAGTAATTTAATAAAATAAAATACATGCACGTTTTGGAACGAATACTATCTTACAGTTGTTCAGTCTAAACATTCCTTCAGTATATCACATTATCGCACGTGCTTTGGCTCCGTGCTGTGATGGAGGAAAGTACGACCTTGCTTAGAAAAACTTACCACTCGCCATTGACACATTGGCCTGTTTTACCTACCGCCACCAGTGCAGGCTTACTCACCACTCTGCACTCAGCATTGCACCGTTCCCCTTGCATGGATTGGCACCGGAGACGCGAGGCGGGAGCTGGATTGCAGAGCGTCTAGCGGTATCCCGGCCGCGCGAGGCCAGCTCGCGAGGCACCCTGCTCGTCTCACCGCGCCGCGCGAGTTTCTCCCTCCACGTCAGCCGTTCCCCGAACGGCCAGGCGCCAGCTCCGGCCGCAGTTCCAGCTCAGCTCCCAGACCCGGCATTCTCCGTGTGACGTCACGACCACTTAGTCACGTGCGGCGCGTGAGTGGTCTAGTGACGTCACACGGCCGTGACGGTCTCTCGGATGGTGGGTGGATGGCAGTGGAAGGTGGAGGCAGTGATATTCGCCGTCTGTGAAGGATGTCTAGATGGGTGTGGGCGGCGCGGCGGCGCGGTGGACGGGTGGATGGAAGGATACTCGGTCAGGCCGACCGGTATTCGGGGTCCGTTTTGACAGGTTTACAGTAATTTACAGTAATTAGGGATGGTGTATGTGCATACGCTACCGTTGTTCGAGTTGAACATGAGTCGGTCAGGTCCGGGGTGTGACCTTCTGGGCCACGACAGAGGCCGTCACCTGACACCTCCCTCCAGTCTGACTCACCACTTCCCTCTGCGCCGCCGCATTGTTTCGGGACAGACTGTGAGACTATCACAAGGCCAAGGAGCGTGGCCGCCATTTTCGCCTCCATCCCGCGAACTTCCTGTCATTGTCGCGCGCGGCAGAACCAGTCAGTTGCCGCGATCTGCCGCCAGTTTCGCAACCGTCCGCCGCGCCGCGAACGCCGTAAACCCCTCCTTGTTCGCCGCGCAGAAGACCGTCCGCCGTTCTTTGAGCCGATTTCATTGTTCCGCAAGGGCATTAAGCTGTCATTTGTGTCGGCTATGCTTGGATGAACCATATGATCTGTTGAATAGGGCTGGCGATGAGGATGAGAGAGACAAAGCCTGAAGTTACAGAGCCACCAAGGCAATATGCCCGGTCGTTTACCAACCATACGGTCAATTGTTGCTTTGTTTGTCGGAGAAATTTGTTCAAGTACGTAATTAAACTAAAGTCGAAAGTCGTCGTGAATGGCACGCCCGTTCTCGTCATCACTACCGCGGCGAAATCCCCCGAGGCCGTCCGCCCACCTGTCCGTGACCACGGCCGGCCGTCCGCCGACCTGTCACGTGACCACGGCCGGCCATCACGCCATCCGGCCATTCCGCTCGGCCAATCACGTGGCCGATCGAACCGCCTGCGGTTCATAAATCTCTCGTCAGCGACGGCGGCGGCGGCCGACCCGGCGGCGCCGCCCGCGGTCGCGGCTGACTCGTCCGCGGCGGCGGCGGCGAGGCGGGTCGAGCGGGCATCCTCCGCTGCCCACAGAGGTGTGTCGGGCAATCATAGGGCTTCAGTGACCAAACCACCTCACTGCCGCCACCGCCGCCGCCGCCCGCGGTCGGGCAGAAACGTTAGGCGACCTGTCGAGTCGAACGGCGACCCAGGGGGCTTCTTCATCATTATGGCATAATTAACATTGGATTGTCCCTGGCCGCGCCGCTGGTCGCGCCTCGTCCGCTGACAGGTCAGGGGTCAGGCGGAAGACAAAGCAAAGGTCAGACCCGGGTCAGGATGACGCAGCCCCAGCTGGGACGCCGCCTCCGCCTCCGCCTGCGTCGCCTCTTCCACCGTCGCCTCTCACGCCGCCGCAGCTGCCACATCTAAGCTCTGTCATTGACACAGCGGCAAAAAGCACGGAGAAAGCGCATCTGCAGCCGCCTGCAGACATTCCAAATTACTGCCGAGTGAGTGGCGTTTCTGGGATAAACACGAGCCGCCGCATACCTAATGCGTGACGTCACGTCTCTGGTGATGACGTCACGCCCGGATATGGCGTCATACTCCAGTGACGAAGCGGACCGATATGAGTGACTCGGACACGCGTCCTGAGCTGATTCAGCGCAAACTGCCGTGCGGTGATTATTGGCATCAGCATCCGTTTTGGGCTGACTGAGAGTCGCGGCGAATTTGCTGAATGAGCCGTGGATAAGCTGGCCGCACGACGGAGATTTGTGCGTCATCCTGTGACTGTGATGCTGGCAAACGCGGCCCTGATCCACACACGGATACAAAGGACGTGCCAGGACTTTCTCTACGTGCTGGTGATGTCCCGTGACCGAATTCTGCGCCGCAGACGACTCGGGCCGGAAGGGAACCGTTTGAATCACCTTTCCACGTGCCATGGTGCCGGTGGAGTGGCGCGGTGACTGCGCCACATTCGTCACAGACGCGTCACGGTAGAGTTAGGTGTTGGCCCAAGTTGGTTCGTCACGACCTGTGTTTAGGTGTGTGAGCGCTTTGGTGATTTGGGTCGGCTCAAATGGAAAGTGCTTCCGAAACGCTCACTTGGAAGCAGGCTGGCTTTCCTTTCGTTTGCATTTTCAGTGGTCGTTAGGCTGTGAAATCTCATTGAAATTTTAACAGCCGTGTCTTAGCATGCATAAAGCTTGTGTTAGTGTCATTATGATGGCTATTGCCGTGACTAAAAGCATACAACGATCACTCGTTGAAACAGAAGAGGCTTACATTTTTAATTTTCAGTGCTTATCAAAACTGGAAAATGCCAGTCCACAACAATCCACCAATACTGACACACCGTTCTTCAAATTACGTGTGTCCTCTCGACCGATCCGCATTGTCCGATGAGCCTCTGGTGTCAGGCTGTCAGCTCCCAAAACTGGGCCAACGAGATCCAGGCGGGGGGAGCGAGGTTTGGGGACCACTTGTGACCACCGTAGAGACTGGCTGGCAATCCGGCTGGATTGCTCTTAGGTCTGACCGGCTCTTCGGGAGAAGTCTATCTGGGCCGCGCGGGGCCGGCGGCGGCGGGTCGGGTCACAGAGCAGGTTCGAGATGGGGCGAGTTGCAGAGTTGCGAACGGTGTTGCAGAGCCTGTCTTCACACCGCAACGCAGCCGTTCGGGAGAGCAGAACCGCTGCATTGCGCAGAAAAAACTGGAAAGCAGCCGCACGAGTGGAGCTCGCTCGTCTGACCGCGGTTAAAGCATGTCGAAGGCTGCAATGCGGGATTCCTAAATACATTTTACCTGATGCAATCCTCTTGCGTTAACTAGCTATTCGGTTGGTATTCGTATTCGGTATAAAACTCATCCCTCATTGTTAATTATAAATCTCCACCATCTGTGCTATTCTTCCGCCAAATTGTACTTAATCAGTTCATGCAACTAGTCATGCCGTTAATGTTACGAGCAAACGTGGTGCCAACGAAATAAATCCAATCCAAAGTTTGTGTGACGTGTGTGGGTGTGTGTGTGGGTGGGTGTGGGTGACGTGTGTGTGTGTGTGTGTGTGTGTGTGTGTGTGTGTGTGTGTGTGTGTGTGTGTGTGTGTGTGTGTGTGTGTGTGTGTATGTGCGTGTGCGTGTGCGTGTGCGTGTGCGTGTGCGTGTGCGTGTGCGTGTGCGTGTGCGTGTGCGTGTGCGTGTGTGTGTGTGTGTGTGTGTGTGTGTGTGTGTGTGTGTGTGTGTGTGTGTGTGTGTGACCTGACCTCTGTCTGTGACCTGACGGCTGACCTGACCTCTCGTCCCCGCAGGAGTGGTGCTGACAGTCGGTCAGCAGCCCGATGGAGCCAACGTGGACGTGATGATCGGCCAGGACGCGGTCCTCGAGTGCCGCTTCGACCCCGCTCTGGCCGAGGGCGACGGCGTCTCCTTCACATGGAGTCACAAGAACATCCACGAGTGGGACACGGTCGCTATCCAGGGCTCCATCTTCCGCCAGAGATACAGGTCAGTCAGGTTCCGCCAGAGATACAGGGCAGTCAGGTTTCGCCAGAGATACAGGGCAGTCAGGTTCCGCCAGAGATACAGGGCAGTCAGGTTTCGCCAGAGATACAGGGCAGTCAGGTTTCGCCAGAGATACAGGGCAGTCAGGTTTCGCCAGAGATACAGGGCAGTCAGGTTTCGCCAGAGATACAGGGCAGTCAGGTTTCGCAAGAGATACAGGTCATTCAGGTTTCGCCAGAGATACAGGGCAGTCAGGTTTCGCCAGAGATACAGGGCAGTCAGGTTTCGCCAGAGATACAGGGCAGTCAGGTTTCGCCAGAGATACAGGGCAGTCAGGTTTCGCAAGAGATACAGGGCAGTCAGGTTTCGCCAGAGATACAGGGCAGTCAGGTTTCGCCAGAGATACAGGGCAGTCAGGTTTCGCCAGAGATACAGGGCAGTCAGGTTTCGCCAGAGATACAGGGCAGTCAGGTTTCGCCAGAGATACAGGGCAGTCAGGTTCCGCCAGAGATACAGGGCAGTCAGGTTTCGCCAGAGATACAGGGCAGTCAGGTTTCGCCAGAGATACAGGGGAGTCAGGTTTCGCCAGAGATACAGGGCAGTCAGGTTTCGCCAGAGATACAGGGCAGTCAGGTTTCGCCAGAGATACAGGGCAGTCAGGTTTCGCCAGAGATACAGGGCAGTCAGGTTTCGCCAGAGATACAGGGCAGTCAGGTTTCGCCAGAGATACAGGGCAGTCAGGTTTCGCCAGAGATACAGGGCAGTCAGGTTTCGCCAGAGATACAGGGCAGTCAGGTTTCGCGAACACAGGCTAGAGAGTAGACAAGAGAAGCTCGATATCCAGAATCACGAAGTTTGTTCCAGAGATGGCTTGGATGGGGTCTGAGACTTTAGGTACTTCACAAACCTGCTGTGCTGTGGGATGGGTACCTATATGTATCCGCATATGTGAGACATTAGCCGTTTTCACGAAGGATTATTGTGCGAAACTTTTTACAACTTTTTTTAAAATGTTTTGAAAAGTTTCGACGATCCATTCCTTAACTACACAACTTTAACATGCGATTTTTGGCTATAAATGTCCCTGAGAATTGCGTAATACGTTGGTAAGAAGCCCACCCACGGTGTCGACATGTCGATATGTCGACAAAATTGCGGTTTGGTGGTAATTAGCAAGATAAGTATTGATAGGTCAGTTGTGATCTCCACCGACTGAAACATTTCAAAACTTTCAGAATGATTCAGAAATGTTATGTGGCGTGTGACGCTATTGGACGCTATAGTCTCACTCCCGCAGCCCAATCCGGCGGCCGGGCTGTGCGGCTTGGCTTTGTCCATGTGCGTGCGGCACGCGGGTCGGAAGCGGCGGCGAATCGATGCTGGCACATCACTGCGCATGCGCAGTCCGACCTGTGACACATGACGCTTCCAAATGTAGTAACTAGTATGAAGGTATGCTAAACTGAATGAATGGACTCCAGACGCATATTTTCTTTAAAAACGGGCAATTTTGTATCATGAACTTTTTATACATGCTTCCATAACTATTGAATAGTGATAATATCGCCTAAAGCAGTAATTTATTTCTTGGAGTGTATAATATACTAAGACTTTTATAGCAAAACTTTTAAAACTTTTCAGAACATTTTCAGAATCTTTTCAGCGCAATAATTCTTCGTGAAAACAGCTATTAATAAGCATTCGACTCCATCCAAAGAATAGGTCCGGGAACATCACCACCCAACTACGTAGGGAACATCGGCGCCAGTATGGTGTCGAGCGTTTGACGTGCCGTGCGTCCGTGGGCTGTAGATGAAGACCCTCATAACGAAACAACGCCGCGGTCGGAACACAGCGGAACACAGCGCCGCGGTCGGAACACATAACGGAACACAGCGCAGGTCGCCCGACAAGAACATTTGATCGATCGACCCGAATGATAATGCGTGCGATAAAGTAAGCGCCATTGCCGATTCGGCCCCAATTCGGCCGCGGATGAGCTCTGTACGGACGCTGCTTCTATTAGTCGCCAGCGTGCATCGACTTCCCTGTTGTGGTGTCTGTTCGCCTGATCATCCCGCCGCTCGTACAAACATCTCCAAATGTATCTGATGAAACATCTCCAAATATATCCGATGACGATTCGATGCCACTGCGGCGGCGCCACACACGGGCACGAGCCTGCGGGGGTCAGCCCGGATCGCATTACAATTCTATTAATCACCGGACTGGGAGAGGGCGAGGAGCACCGACACCTGTTATCGCCATGCATGGCGGCCAAGAACGCCCCTCGGAGACCGGTTTGTGCCGTGAGATCGGCGCCTGGTACCGAGGATGACCAGGCCTGCTCGGGCGGCTCAGGAGGCGACGAGGCACGTCAGGAGGCGGCGAGGCACGTCCGCTGGGTTTATCCTGGATGTAATCCTCAGACAGGCGGACAGATGCGGGATCGCTGTCCGGCGGGATGTCGTGGTAACGGCGGCGGACAGAGCCGGTCAGACGCTGTCCGGAGTTTGGTCTGGCTGATGAGACGCTGTCCGGAGTTTGGTCTGGCTGATGAGACGCTGTCCGGAGTTTGGTCTGGCTGATGAGACGCTGTCTGGAGTTTGGTCTGGCTGATGAGACGCTGTCCGGAGTTTGTTCTGGATGATGAGACGCTGTCCGGAGTTTGGTCTGGCTGATGAGACGCTGTCCGGAGTTTGGTCTGGCTGATGAGACGCTGTCCGGAGTTTGGTCTGGATGATGAGACGCTGACTGCCAGACCAAAACTGGAGTTTTGGTCTGGCTGATGAGACGCTGTCCGGAGTTTGGTCTGGCTGATGAGACGCTGTCTGGAGTTTGGTCTGGCTGATGAGACGCTGTCCGGAGTTTGGTCTGGCTGATGAGACGCTGTCCGGAGTTTGGTCTGGCTGATGAGACGCTGTCCGGAGTTTGGTCTGGCTGATGAGACGCTGTCCGGAGTTTGGTCTGGCTGATGAGACGCTGTCCGGAGTTTGGTCTGGCTGATGAGACGCTGTCCGGAGTTTGGTCTGGCTGATGAGACGCTGTCCGGAGTTTGGTCTGGCTGATGAGACGCTGTCCGGAGTTTGGTCTGGCTGATGAGACGCTGTCCGGAGTTTGGTCTGGCTGATGAGACGCTGTCCGGAGTTTGGTCTGGCTGATGAGACGCTGTCCGGAGTTTGGTCTGGCTGATGAGACGCTGTCCGGAGTTTGGTCTGGCTGATGAGACGCTGTCTGGAGTTTGGTCTGGCTGATGAGACGCTGTCCGGAGTTTGGTCTGGATGATGAGACGCTGTCCGGAGTTTGGTCTGGCTGATGAGACGCTGTCTGGAGTTTGGTCTGGCTGATGAGACGCTGTCTGGAGTTTGGTCTGACTGATGAGACGCTGTCCGGAGTTTGGTCTGGCTGATGAGACGCTGTCCGGAGTTTGGTCTGGCTGATGAGACGCTGTCCGGAGTTTGGTCTGGCTGATGAGACGCTGTCCGGAGTTTGGTCTGGCTGATGAGACGCTGTCCAGAGTTTGGTCTGGCTGATGAGACGCTGTCCGGAGTTTGGTCTGGCTGATGAGACGCTGTCCGGAGTTTGGTCTGGCTGATGAGACGCTGTCCGGAGTTTGGTCTGGCTGATGAGACGCTGTCCGGAGTTTGGTCTGGCTGATGAGACGCTGTCCGGAGTTTGGTCTGGCTGATGAGACGCTGTCCGGAGTTTGGTCTGGCTGATGAGACGCTGTCCGGAGTTTGGTCTGGCTGATGAGACGCTGTCCGGAGTTTGGTCTGGCTGATGAGACGCTGTCCGGAGTTTGGTCTGGCTGATGAGACGCTGTCCGGAGTTTGGTCTGGCTGATGAGACGCTGTCCGGAGTTTGGTCTGGCTGATGAGACGCTGTCCGGAGTTTGGTCTGGCTGATGAGACGCTGTCCGGAGTTTGGTCTGGCTGATGAGACGCTGTCCCGAGTTTGGTCTGGCTGATGAGACGCTGTCCGGAGTTTGGTCTGGCTGATGAGACGCTGTCCGGAGTTTGGTCTGGCTGATGAGACGCTGTCCTGAGTTTGGTCTGGCTGATGAGACGCTGTCCGGAGTTTGGTCTGGCTGATGAGACGCTGACTGGAGTTTTGGTCTGGCTGATGAGACGCTGTCCGGAGTTTTGGTTCAGCGGTCAGATGCTGTCCAGGTTTCGGTCTGGTCTCCTGATCTGAGGCTCGACCTTAGCACACGTTGGAGGCGGTGCCCAAAAAGCGGCGCGCTGGCGACGTGAGGTGGCGCGGTAGAGTCCCAGCCCGCCCGACACGTGCCACGGGCGTGTACGTGTGAGCACGTGGCCACGGGTGGGCACGGGCGGCAGGTCGCCGGCAGGGCATGCGGCGGCGCCTTTGCTGGTGGGACGCGCGGGGTCGGACGCGGGCCTGGGATAGCTGGGTGTTCACCCTACCTGGCCTGGGATAGCTGGGTGTGCGCCATTGAAGTCACCATTAGTGCGCTCCAACCACGGATCGCCGAAAGAACGTAGATATAACGTGGAACATAGACCGTGAAGTCAGACTAAGAGCTGAGCTTAATAACCTGTTTCGCCTAATGTGGTCAGATACATGTGTTCACTGTTTGGTACGCCACCTGGTATTAATTTTGATGTTTTAAATTATATTTAATCAACTTAGCGAAAACAATTTACCTCGGACCGGGTCGGATCGGTTAACGTGAATTGATGATCACGTTATTTATTTCGTTGTTGACTTCATATACGATTTGTAATCGAGTAATATTGATTCGTAAACAAATTTGCCGGCGCTACTGAAGTTAATACTGACGATATCACCGATACCTCTGGGGTGCGACTCCCGCGGCGAGGCGATGAAAGGCCGTGGATATCGGAGAGCAAAACTCCTCACAGTGTGGTGGGATATTAGACCCCTGCCTGCGATCAGCGGGGAGCCACCTCTAAATTGACCGGACCACCATCTCTTCGGAAGGCTGAGACCACTGAGCTACCTCGCGTCTGCCCTCCATTCGCCTCCGCACACCATCGCGGCCAACACGCGTGGAATCTTAATCCCAGGATGAATTCTAGAAATCGCGCCCCACAAAGTCGCCTGCCAGGGCGTCTACATTTCGGCCGGGTGTGACGGGACAGGGTCGCAAAGAAGTCACTCTACATTCCATTCCAGGAATGTTTAGACAGCTCAGGCCGGGAAGGCCAGACAGGAGGCACGTCGGGGTAGTGGGCCAGAACCCCTCCTTTCAGTGGGCACTGGGCAGCCATAGCAGGAACAGGATGATAACCTTGCGAGGCACTGAGCCCTATCAGCACCAGTCTAGCCAGCCCCCTGTACCGCTGTTGTGGCAAACTCGCATCTGTTGTTCTCTGGCTGCACGGCTCGCACAAAACACTACACCAAGATTATTCGAGCGCGGCGGGGCGGCGGGCGGCGCCGGTCTGCGGCAGACCAGGTGTGTGCGAGGGCACGCACATCACGCACACCTCGCACACACGTCCCCCGTCTCGCCCCACGTCCCTAGTCCCCCGTCCCCGCCCCACGTCCCCCGCACGGCCTCTGTTTGCGCTGGGTCTCGCCGATTCTTTGTCTTGGTGCGGGAGCAGTGGAAGGGGATAGAAGGGTGCCGGCTGCCGCCGCCGGCTGGTGGCTCCTCCACGGCCGGCTGTGGGAAGAGGGGGGGGGGACGATGTTCCTCCGCGGACAGGGGAGGGGAGGACGGTCGGTGGCCGGACCGCCGGACCGCGGGCAGTCCTACCTGGCACCCCTGGAGCCGCGCCCCGCTCCCCTCCCGAGCGGGCCAAATTACGGGCGTTCGCTCCCCCGCCCGCCGCAGCACCGTATCTGATTAGACGCCCCTGGTCCGCCATGACCCACGGCAAAAAGGTGCACAGCGTGTAAACTGACCGGCTGAAATTTAATGGGGTGGATTCGATTCCGATATTCGACCGTGCTTTGTTGAGACTCAGAGGAAGTATACACAACTTTTTGCTGCTGCCACTAAGAGGAATATTTATTTCTAGACGCGTTTCAAATATGCATGCACCCCCGAAAACGCGAAAATATAGCATGCACTGTTGCCCGATATTCGCATTATTCAAACTTAGTTTTCACCTGCAGCGGGGCACTTTTCGGAAGAAGAAACACTGCGGCGCAGAGGTGCTGCCGCCTAGTGGCCGCGTCGTGAGTCTGAGAACAGTTAGTTGGCCCGGTTGGCCCGGTGCCTCGCCTCGATAGCATCTCACACACCTCACTCCTGATTTCCTCGCAGCCGGCCCGCGCCGCCGCTGACCCCAGCTGGCCTGCAGGGCGGGTCTGGTCCGGTCTGCCGGAGGGAGGGGGTCCGGTCAGGTATGCCGGGGGAGGGGTCTGGTCTGGTCTGCCGGGCGCGGTCGAGGCAGGTTTGGGCTGCGCTGGTCTGGTGTAGACGTACTGCGCAGAGGCCCGTTAGCAGCTCAGTCCTTGTCTGGCTCAGTGATACCCATCTTAGGGCGAAGGAGCACCTTGAGCAGTCGCTTCATATTCACATCAGCAGGCTGGCAGCCCTTGCTATCAGGGCTTCAACGCCAATGGACCCATGCAGGGAAGCGTGTCGACCTCGGTACACATGCACCATATTCAGAGGCAAGGACACACGCAAATGGACCCATGCAGGGAAGCGTATCGACCTCGGTACACATGCACCATATTCAGAGGCAAGGACACACGCAAATGGTTCCAAGCGACCGGTGAGACAAGTCTCAACGGCATTCCACTTGTTAATGAAGCAATCGGAATTTGAATGTCTTCCAGCTGTCACAAAGAGAACAAACAGGTGGCTATTTCTCCGACTGACAGACGCGGCGTAATGAAGCTGCTGCCACGGGATCACTCCGCTTCACAGAACAGCATTCCCCTGAGACTGGTCCCGGAGGATTCTGCACCTCACTGGAGAGTGGATAACATCTCTGTGCTACCACTGACGCGAACAGCACCATGAAGAGCCCCAGGAGATGGTGCCCGGGGCTCTTCATGGAGAGTGGATAACATCTCTGTGTTACCACTGACGCGAACAGCACCATGAAGAGCCCCAGGAGATGGTGCCCGGGGCTCTTCATGGAGAGTGGATAACATCTCTGTGCTACCACTGACACGAACAGTACCATGAAGAGCCCCAGGAGATGGTGCCCGGGGCTCTTCATGGAGAGTGGATAACATCTCTGTGTTACCACTGACGCGAACAGCACCATGAAGAGCCTCAGGAGATGGTGCCCTGAGGTCATAACGCTAGCAGAACTGAGCTCGGCAGGCGTTGTTTAACTCTTTATGCCACCCCGCGTACAAAGACTGGGCCTCTTCCATTATATGTCTCCTCAACGTATCGGTGTGGTACGTCGGGGGAGACAAAGGCAGATGCCGCTCGGCGACCCGGCCGTGGCGACTTCTTGGCGACCTGGCGACTAAGCGACTCCTCGGCGACTTCTTGGCGTCGCGGTGTCTCGGTGATGACCCTGCGGCGTCGTGGCGCGGGGACCGTTCCGAGACGATAGTCAGAGATAGGATACCGTCCATTGCCGAGCCTATCGCCTCAGATCTCATCGACACCTCGACACGACATTCACATTAGGCGGCGGCGCCGGGACGACGGCTCCCGAGCTTCGTCTTCTGTCTCGGCACCTTACGTCCTGGCGGCGATTTATTTGTGCCAGGAAAGTCCATGTATGAACTGAAGTTGATTAGTGACAGGACTCCAGAATGATCAACGATAGACAACTACTTTTAAACTCATGAAGCACAAGTTCTTGCAAATAAGAGGCATGTCTGGATTCCATGGGTCTTTTCTAACTTGTTCATTTATTGATATATGGCCTGTAAGTCTGTCAGTGGTGTATATCCCATATATCGATCCTGGAACTGGGATAGTCTCTGAGTCACCAATGCGGGTGTTTAATTCCCGGGGTTGTGAGATGCGGGTAGGGACCCCGCGTCACCACCCGTCACTGAATGGATCACGGGATGACGCACCTATGACAAACTCTGAACTCTCGGTACAGAGTGGATATGTTACATTCGCTTAAACAGTTAAAACAGTTAAATTTGCAATAATGTAGCACCAATTTGTAGGTTGCTTACAGGTTTAGTTTTTAGGTACTAGGTACAAATGTGCTTAGCAATAAGTACTTAAAAATTGTTTGCATAAATTGTCAACTAATTTCAAGAGAAAACAAATTGCATGTTTCCTTTTGCATCAGTCAATATTGTTTCCTCTTCAGTTGTTCTGTAATGTGAAGTATGTTCCGCCTGTACCCCAGACCGGCATCGTGTGCTGACCTGTTCTTCTGCCGTCTGTTTCAGTGTCGACTACCGCCCCGCGGAGGGCACGTACGACCTGCACATCACCGGCGCCAACTACGGCACCGACAACGGACAGTTCGTGTGCAAGGTGCGCCGCGTCGGCTCCGGGACCGACCTGCACACCGATAAGGTCTCCCTGACGGTGCTGATGCCCCCCGACCCGCCGTCCATCTCGGCCGCCGAAGACCCCATGGAGGAGGGCACGCCGGCCGAGCTGGAGTGCAGCTCGGTGGGTGGCAGCCCGCCGCCGGAGATCCGCTGGTACCGGCGCGGCAACAGCAGCCCGCTGCCGGCCGAGCTGACCCCGGCCGAGGACCGCTCGCAGCCGACCGTGTCCCGTCTGATGCTGCAGCCGCACAGAGACGACGACCAGCAGTGGCTCGAGTGTGTCGTCTGGAACAGAGCCATGGCCGAGGGCGAGAGGCTCACCACCGAGACGCAGCTCAACGTCAACTGTGAGTACCCGGCTGAGGGGGTTCTTTGTTCTTTGAAGTTATGTGCTCGACGCATCACCTGGTGTGGTGTCTCAGTGTTGGGAATGCGTGTGCGCTGACTCGTGATCAGACAGATTCGGTACGCCAAATTAGGATGTGAGGCTGGGTTTTCAGACGGAAATGTTAGATTTGCCGCTCCTTAGATAGGTATCATCAGACGAACCATAAGCTAAGTCGTACTAAGCTTGGCGTACGGGCATATCTCAGACTTTATCGCACCGAGAACTTGCGAAAGCCCACAAAATGCGTGCAAACTCACAAAACATGTTTGCAGATTCGCGTGATTTAATTTCTGAACTCAATTTCACTCACTCGCACTATCGCTCTCCCACGGAACTGACCGCCTCCCCACTCTCTCATTGTCTGACTCCCCCACACAACACTCTCGCATTGCGTGACTGCGAATCCCGGTCTTGGCGGCGGTCGGTGGCGCGGACTGCGCCTATCTACCCATCAGGCGCCGCCGGGTCGCGGCCAGCCCTCTGTCCGCGCCCGCGGCCGGTACGCCGGAAAGGCCTGTCCCGCCGCCGCCCGTCCCATCGGCCACTTAATCCAAGGCTGATCTGGCAAACAACGCTACTGCCGTGGCGTTTTTGCGCTGAGGCGCGTCGCGAGGAGGCTCGCGGTGACTGACAGCGGCTCGCGCGGTCACGCGCTGACTCGCGGCGGCTCGCGGCGACTCCCCTGTCCGGCTGCAGTCGGCCGCCTCCGCTGCTTGTCGCAATGCGAGACTACACGCATGGAACACTTTGTTCCAAGCCCACCTTGCGCCCCTCTGCACAGTAACGGCACCGGTGCACATAGATCACGAGGTGCTGTGACCGCGCTCCCTGCAAGAGCGCCTGTCGCTGGACCGCCCGCGGGCCGCCGGTAATCCCGGTAGGTGGCGGGACATTGGTCAACGCGTTCCTGTAACCCTAGACGGGGACAGCCGCGATTTAAATACCACTCGAAGTTAATCCATTCCGAGGACTCCGCAGACTACAGCGGCTGTACCGCGAACGTTGTCCGTTTTACCGACACCAGCCTCGGCCTCTCGAGTCTCGGACCTCTGCGCTGCACGCTGCACGTGGTGACGTGCAGCGTGTCGTCACTGTGGTGACGTCACCACCGGCCAGTTTGTGGGTCAGGGCGGTCAGCCCGGGCGGTGCAGCCGGCTCTGCCGCCTCCCGTCAGCCGTTAATTAATGAGCGTGACACGACCAACCGGCCGATCCGCCACAAAGCCAGCGCGCTGAAAGAGACCGGCACTTTGCGTTTTTGCTCGGCTGACTGTACAAAAGGCCGCTTTCGGCGCTGAAATAGATGCCCGACGCCGGTTCTGAGGCGTTTGTTACGCACCATTTGTCAAAGCACGAGACGTATAATGTCTGCGTCCGGCCGCTGGTCTTTGAAGGCCATATTCAGAATAGAACCTTATCAGAATAGAACTCCCGTGATTCATACAACAAATTGCATACCTAAGACAAATGGCAATGGTGTGAAAAAAGCAGATTGCACAGGTTTAGAATATCATCTCTAGCCGATTAACACCAACCCAACGGTATCCAAGACCCAAGGGTAGCTCAGCGTCACCACTCTACCTCCCCTTTAGCCTCCCTGGCAGAACCTAGCCACCACTCTAACCTGCCTCCTCCGCCGGCAGACTACCCGCGCATCTCTGTCCTCCCCTCCCTGGCAGAACCTAGCCACCACTCTAACCTGCCTCCTCCGCCGGCAGACTACCCGCGCATCTCTGTCCTCCCCTCCCTGGCAGAACCTAGCCACCACTCTAACCTGCCTCCTCCGCCGGCAGACTACCCGCGCATCTCTGTCCTCCCCTCCCTGGAAGAACCTAGCCACCACTCTAACCTGCCTCCTCCGCCGGCAGACTACCCGCGCATCTCTGTCGGTTCGGACAACCCGCTCCGAGTGGAGAGCGGCCGCTCGGTACAGCTGCACTGCTCGATCGACGCCAAGCCGACCGAGACCAGCGTGCGCTGGATCCGCAACAACGCCGTCGTCGGCAGCGACTACCTGCTGCAGATCGACAGCGTGACGGTCGGCGACGCAGGAGCTTACACCTGCAGCGCCGAGAACAATGTTGGAGAGAAAAAGCAGGAGCTCGAACTGGACGTGCTGTACGCCCCACAGGTGAGGCCCTGGAGGGGTGTTGCTGCTGCTCGATGGGGTGTTGTTCGTGCTGTGCTGTGGTTTTATCGTACTTGGGGAGGCCCTGGAGGGGTGTTGCTGCTGCTCGATGGGGTGTCGTTCGTGCTGTGCTGTGGTTTTATCGTACTTGGAGCGCATGCCATGGCTCATTCAGATGCAATGACACATGATTTACCTCGTGAAACACATTGACTTTCCACACTCCTCGAATCATTGCATGAATGTATGAATGTACCTACATTTCTGCTGTGCATGTTACATTCCACAGCAATGATGTTTCCGTTAATCTTTACATCTGCTGCATACATCCAAGCCATCCGTCACGAACGGCTGTTCGAGCTAGCCTGCGGATCCAACCTCTTCCAAACGAATCGGTGTTTTCCACAGCTCTGAACTTCTTCTCAGACCCTGACCGCACGTGTTCGCCCGTCAGGTTACCGTTGGGGAGGAGCGTTAGGTTACCGCGCACCTATTCTCAGACCCTGACCGCACGTGTTCGCCTGTCAGGTTACCGTTGGGGAGGAGCGTGAGGTTACCGCGCACCTATTCTCAGACCCTGACCGCACGTGTTCGCCCGTCAGGTTACCGTTGAGGAGGAGCGTGAGGTGCCCGACGGTGGCAGCGTCCAGGTCGACTGCGACATCGACGCCAACCCTCCTGCCGACGAGATTTTCTGGCTGCGCGAGGACGTCCCTGCGTTCCGCCAGGACGGCTACACCCTGCGCCTGAGCCGCGTCTCCGCCGAGGATAACGGCCGATACATCTGCGTCGCCGTCAACCGCGTGCAGAGCGCCGGCATGGCCGAGCTCGAGGAGCGGGTCGGCAACGCCACCACCAGCATCCTGATCCGACACGCGCCTGGCCAGGCGGTCATCCAGCCGGAGGAGCCAATTGGCGTGGAGGGCCGCGCCCTGACGCTGACCTGTGACGCGCAGCCGCCCGGCCACCCGACTCCGCACTACCGCTGGTGGCGCGAGGACGAGCCCGAGATCCCGCTCGGCTCCGACGCCGAGCTGATCATCGACACCGTGGAGATGCGCGACGCGGGACGCTACGTCTGCCAGCCCGAGAACGAGCTCGGCCGCGGCCTGGAGGCCGTGGTTGAGGTCGACGTGCTGCGCGCGCCAGAGTTCAACACTCGCCTGCAGCCGGAGGTGACAAGGCCGCTGGATACGGTGCAGTTCGCCGCTGCCTGCAGCGCGCAGGGCATGCCGAAGCCGTCGGTTACCTGGTTGAAGGACGGTGAAGAGATCAGCACAGCGGATGGCCTGTACGATGTCAGCATTGACGAGTCGGAGATGAACGACAGGGCGTTCACGGTCAGCAGCACGCTCAACTTCCGCGGCGGAGCGCGCGATAGTGACCGTCTGACGGCGGCTGATCGTGGTAACTACACGTGCCGCTTCGAGAACGAGGCCGACACCGCTGAGACGACCATGCTGCTCAGGATCAGACGTGAGTAGTGTGGGACGGAGATGGGGAAGGGCAGACGAGAGAGGCTGCCGCTAGCCGGCAGGAGAAGGGAGGCATGAGAGGTTTCTCCTCGTGGTTGTGAACGGATGGTGACAGGTGTATTGTTATTGCTTCGAGATGTTTGCAAGATAGGAACTGATTTGTGGCAAGTGAATATGAACTGCTTTCTGCGTTGAAAGAGTCGCGTGGCTTTGTTTAGCGGCAAACAGTACTACCAGTCAGTCGAAGGGATCTGTAGAATGGGTAGACAATGCCTGTTGAAGGTTCCGATTGTCTAGTAGCGATAGGCTACACAATCACATCCGGTTAGATTATAACATATTTTCCTGGTGCGATGGTGCATTGCTGTCACTTGCTTTGTCTCTTCGAAATACTGTTAGTTTGCAAGGAGTTTGCTACCATTGTTTTGGTACCCTTGGAAACTGGATGTAAATGCTTTTCTAGATCAGAGAGTTGTTATTCTGTTCTCTATTCTGTTCTCTGTTCTCTACTTACTTGTTGTTGTTAGCTCTGTTCTCTACTTAGACAACAGTTCCTTCGCTACCGTTATATTCAATCGTTAATGACCACTCACACCTGCCCTTACCCCGCTACATGGCGCGTATATGACAATGGTAGTCCACACGCTCGTCAACCGGCTGATTATTGAAGTTGTTCGCTCTAACTCCTGTGTATCTCTTGTCCACAGACGCGCCGATCGTGTACCACCAGTACAACAAGGTGGCGTTCGACGAGGGCGAGGCTGCCACCGTCGCCTGTCAGATGCAGGCGTACCCTGCTCCCGTGTTTCACTGGTCGCGAGCCGGCTCGCCCCTAGACGGTGACACGAACGGCTTCTTCGAGACCAACACCACCGCGCTGGGCAACGATGTGCACCAGTCGGTGCTGCGACTGGCCGAGGTTCGGGCCTCCGATTACGGCGAGTATGTCTGCCAGGCGCGCAACGAAGAGGGCGAGCACAGCACGGCGCTTCACCTACAGCCCAAAGGCCGGCCCGAGCCGCCGACCAAGGTGCACGTGACCGAGCTGGGAACCTCCTGGGTGCTGCTGGACTGGACGCCTGGCTTCGATGGAGGGTTCCGCAGGACGATCCACCACGTGACGCTGGTGGACGAGCGCAACAAGGAGAGGCCGTTCGACTGCCAGGAGGAGCAGCCGTGCAATGTGACCTCGCTGCAGCACCGCACGACGTACAGACTCAGGGTGAGTACGCTCGGCGTGGGTGGCGTGGAGCATTAGAAGTTTGGTCAAATTGATGGTAAAATGTCAGAAGATCAGCTGTTATGGATGATCCAACATTGTTCCGTTCCGTTCATTTTACTGGACAATGACCTACAGCAAGCGCAAGATTATTCATATTCCATCCTCCCTAGAAGGAGACTTAAATGCTAGTTTCACCTGCTGTTTAATCCCCACCTGCTGACACCAAATGCACAGCGCTATCCGTGGTAGTCGTGTCCCGTCGCTGCTCAGTCGCTCGTCTGAAGGGCTCTTGTCGCCCACTCCGCCGCGCAGAGAGCTGCTAAGGGCCGCGTCATCCACTGCGCCCGTGACTAGCCGTCGCGTTGATCCCGACAGAGAATAAAGCAGCGCGTCACGCATGAGCAATGCTGACTGGCGAGGCACCCAAGCGGAGAGAGTAGCTCGCGGTGCCTGCCGGTGAAGCCAACCGGTTCCAAGCGGTCGTGCGTGACATTGTTGTGTTAACTTGTCATCGAATTCAATTGATCGGCGCTATTAATTCAAACGGACGCCTTTCGCGCATGTTGTGATTGATGATGTCACCATAGCAACCGGTCGTAAGAAGCAACAATACTCCGCATTCCCAAATCACTAACAACACGTTGTCGTCGCCCCCTCCCCAGGTGCTGGCCAACAACGATGCCGGCAATTCGGAGAACTCTGAACAAATGCAGTTCAGCACGCGGCTGGACATCAGCCAGCTCCCGGCCGCCGAGCACGTGCAGTTCGAACAGGATGCGCGCAAGGTCGACTTCAACGTGGTTCGCTCCGACATTGACGTGGTCGGAGCTCTCGAAGTCAGGTCAGTGGACAGGCGGTGACAGTGAGCGGCATGTTCAGGGAAAGATCAGACGGCTAATGTGGCGGTGAAGTGTGGCTGGTAGAATATTGTTGTTGCTAGTTAGGTGCAAGGGAATCTGTACGATTAAAAAAAATGTACGCGTTGTGACGTTTTTAGTCATCCTACCCGTCAATGACAGTGTCGTGTCGCTTCACTACTCCTGACATTAACTATCTCCATTTTTCTGACATACCCTCTTCCCACCAGCGGCGTCACAGTATGTGATGACGCAACTGTATTCAAGTAACGTCACCTCTCCCTACGTCACCATGACGTCACTGACGTGTGCGTGACGCCGACAGGTCGGAGGACGGCGACTGGCGTGACGCCGACCAGGTGGTGGAGATCGTCAACAACCACGGTCTGACCGAGCTGGATGAGGAGCTGGGAGACGTGGCCGACGTCCGCGTCCGGCTGTGTCCCAAGGGCAACACCACCGTCTGCGGAGCGCCCGTCCTGGCCAAGCATGGTAAGCGAGGGGAAGAGAGAGAGAGAGAGAGCGAGGGGGACAGAGATAGGGGAGGTGGGAAGGCCGTGGTGGGACGGAGAGAGGGAGAATGTCGAAACGGGATGGTGGGGAGGGAGAGAGAGAGAAGGGAGGAATGAGAGGGCGACGGTACAGAATGAAGCTGTCCTGGGACTGGGAGTATCTTGTACTTAGGTATTCATGCTCTGGTGGTTTTCTATTAGTCGGGACTGTTGGCAGGGCCCTTTCCCATAGCAATAACTATTGTTCAATTTTAGTTTGAAAGGTCTTTTTACCAACAAGAGCAGCATTGCTAGAAAGAGGCCGTTTGCGATTGCTGTACTGTATTGCATCAAGCCATGACACTAGTAGGGCAACCGTGTCAATCACTAACACCCGGCGTGCCTGTGTGCCCCGCAGTCGTGCCGGGCTCCATCAGTGCAACCTCCGAAGCGGGGGTCAGCATGTCCACCATCATCATCGCCGTGGTGGTGGTGACCGTGCTGCTGGCCGCGCTCGTGCTGGTCGCCATCTGCTGCTGCCGTCGCGACAAGACCCGCAAGAAGACGACTAAGACATTCAACGATGATGCCTAGTAAGTTGGAGGAGGCAGGCGGCGAGACGAATCACCTGGAGGCGTGGCGTAGGGATTTGCGGTCCTCGGACCGCCAACCCATTCCAGGAGGCAACGCCGACCAAGGCATAACACCACCATATTTTATTTTGACTGTAATTTGGTCTAGGGGGTTATCACAGGCTGGGAAGCCAGCTGTGCCAACGAAAAAATTATCCGAGTAGCGGTTTTCAAGATATAGCCTCGGGCACTTTTCGGAGGTCACTCAGCAGGCCTACATTTTGCGACTCGTAGTTCACAACACATCATAGTTACGACATCAAACCCGTATATTGAAGAAACTTGCATTGAACCGAGGGACATTTTTGCAATCTCAGATATTTTTTTTGGGGGGGGGGGACACGTGGCCACTTGACCTATTTGTTATGAGTGACCAGAATTCCTCAATTGAAAGTCGAATTTCCATTTGAAGAAGATTCGAACCTGGTCAATGTTCATCCAGATAGACAAATAAAAAAATGGCTTTCGGCCTCTAAATAGGATTTTTGAGCCTCCCAATATCGACTCTAGGCGGCTCTCTTCTGAAAAGTGTACGTGGCTATATCTTGCAAATCGCTGCTCCAATTATTGTTTCGTTAACACAGCTGGCTTCCCAGCCTATGATAATCCCCTAGACCAAATTACTGAGATAAATTCAACATGATGGTGTTTTTCTTTGGGGGGAGGTCGATCTATCATATTAGGAGGCTCAATAATCCTATTTGGAGGCCGAAAGCCATTTTTTCATTTGTCTATCTGAAAGAACATTGGCCAGGCTTGAATCTTCTTGAAACGGAAATTCGACTTTCAATTGATTTTGAGGAATTGTCCTGGTCACTCATAAAAAAATAGGTCAAGCTGGGAAGCCACGTGTCCCAAAAAAAAATCAAACAAATCTGAGATTGCAAAAATGTCCCTCGGTTCAATGTAAGTTTCTTCAATATACAAGTTTGATGTCGTAACTATAATGCTTTGGGAACTACGAGCCGCCAATGTAGGCCTGCTGAGTGACCTCCGAAAAGTGTCCGATCTTGAAAACCGCTACTCGGATATTTTTTTTTGTTGGTTCAGCTGGCTTCCCCCTATGATAACCCCACAGACCAAATAACAGAGAGAAATACAATATGATGGTGTTAATTTTCATTTTTTTGTCGATCTATCGTGGAATTCCCCGGGAATGATAGCACTGTGAGTCAGAATGGATAAGAGGCGCGATCTTTGGCGAACGAGTGACTTTGAACGGTCGTGTGTCTTTGAACGTGACAATATCTGATACACCATGGTCCTGACATATTGGCGGTGTTTGCGTTTTTTTTCCACAAACCTTCGTCCATCTAAACTTCGCACATTCTTCAGACCGCGAGTCCGACACCTCTGAGAGGGTCTCGATGATGTGTTTCCCTCGGCGTGTGCCCCTGGCGTTTCCTCCTTCTCCCGGTGTCTGACCGGCGTGTTTGCTGCCCTCAGTAACCGCCAGAAGCTGCCCGCCTATTATCCGCCGAGCAGCGGTGCGGACAACAAGCCTGCCGTGGTCACCACCGACCTGGCGCGCATGAACCACGACCCGACCAAGGCCATCTACGGCGCGAGGCCCGGCTACGAGGGAGGCGCGCCCCCAGTCGGCGAGAACGGCCAGCCGGCCGCGCCGCACCCGCCCAGTGGAGCCATCAACATGGCCTACATGGAGAACAGCTATTCCAACTCCAACAACGGCGGCTCGGTCAACTCGCAGGACTCGCTGTGGCAGGTCAAGGCAGGAGGCAACGCCGAAAACCCCGACAGCCGCTCCTATGGCAACCCCGACAGCCGCTCCTACGGAAACCCCGACAACCGTTCATACGGAAACCCCGACAACCGTTCATATGGAAACCCCGATAACCGTTCCTACGGAAACCCAGACACCCGCTCCTACGGAAACCCCGACACCCGATCGTACGGTCAGCCTGAGGCCCGTCCGTTCACATACGACCCGAATACGTACGACCCGGCCCAGGCGAACTACCTGCCGGACCAGCCGCTGGGCGGGTACGGCGACTACGGCCAGTACCCGCCGCAGGGGGCGTACCCGGCGGACGCGACGTACCCGCCGCAGGACGAGTACGGCCGGCCGTACGAGGCGGACCCGTACGGAGCTGTCGGCGGACGTGGCCGGCCCCACCACGCAGGTACGTACACAGAACGCAACCGGGCGAAACTGGCTAAGACAATGGGTGCAGTTAGGGTTCATTGTTCTGTGAGAATGTTTGATAAGTTTTACTTTGTCGAAGTTCTATCTATTCGGGTACTTTCTCGTGAGGCCTCCCCGAAAAGAATTGATAATACACCTAATTTAAAACGTGACTTAATATCAACTTAACCAAGTTGTCTTTTATTTGGGCTCTGTTGAGAAGCTTAGACAACCTACTATGTTATGATCCATGAACCATGGTTCCATCTCGACTTCCTTAGTGTCGACCCTTGAGAACAGTTTGCTTGCTTGTCGTTCATTGGCACTCCCTTCCGTATGCGGGTCCATCGTGGCAGACGGCAGTGGCCGTGTATGAGTCTCCGTCACCACAGAGCCGCTCTGTCTTCACAGAAGGGGGTTACCGGGACGTGTCCGGTCTGCCGGACCCGTACGCCGAGCAGGAGGCCGACAACAAGCCGCAGATCTCCTTCGACGAGTCCCTCGAGAGCGGCTACTCCACGCCCAACTCGCGCAACCGGCGGGTGATACGGGAAATTATAGTGTGAGCGATGCTCGCTAGATGCCGCTAGTGAGCCTCGCCGCCGCGGGGCGGAGCGCGGGTGAGCGGCAGGGGCGCTCTGAAATGAAACAGCCGCCCAGTCACCAGCGAGCGTGACGTCAGCCCTCGCCGCCCGACGCTCTGAGTCGCAGTGGAGTCGGGTTGGGGCTTCGGCCCCGACACCACCAGCACACTGTGATATCCCCGACCCCCGGAACGCCCCCCCCCCCGGCCCCGCACACGGCGGGCCAGTCAATGTGATAGTAGTTCTGACTGCTCAAAGCTAGGGCTCGCATCAGAAGCGGCGCCGCAGCAGATTGGTGAGAATCCGGGCGCGAGCATGATTCGTTTATAGCGTTGTCGTGTTGTGTGCAAAGACGGAAGAATGCCACGTTTTACGTGAAACGAGAATGAGTGGGTAAATTGTGAGTGAAAGAGCTGATGCGTGATATGGATCATGTGAACGAATGTGAGTGTCTGAAGTGTGCGGCATGAATGAGAGAGTGTAACCATGAAAGTGTTATCATGAACATGCGTTATAGTGGAATGTATCATATACGAAGCAGCTCGGAGAAGGAAGGAAACATTTAAACATCGGATTGCCTCATGGCCCATGTGCTGTACAAGAAAAGATACTTAAAATGTATTGCGCGTTATGTTGATGTACTTACCTATGCCTGGACTCTGAGTTGTGTCGGAGAATCCTGGTTGCAGCCTGTTTTCCAAGTGTCCACCATCGTGTTGCTTGTGCCTAAACTTACCCTCGCGTCGTGTCTCCGACGAGCTGTCATGTAAATAGCCACGTGTTGTCGCACGTGCCATGTGTTTGGGCGCGTGCCACGCGTGCCAGTGGGATCAGCTGAGCGACGGGTGCCTGCACAGCGGTGACATGTGCCAGCCGCCGCCGTCGAATGCCTGTGATCTCAGACATTGCGCGCGCACTCTCCCACTAACGCTGAATAACCGCGCCCCCCGCGGACCCATCGCGCACGGCTTTCTGTCCTTCCCCGGCGCGCGCGTGCGCGCCGCAGGAAAGCCAGCTAAGCGGTAGCGACGCGGGTCTGCCTCGGTGCCAACCGGAGCTACTGCCAGTCTGCTGCACCACCGCCGCCGCCGCCGCCGCCGGCGGCCCAGAGCTCGAGTGGCGCCAATAGGAAGAGTTCAGCTATTACCGCCGATCTGTTGTGAATAAATGGTATTTTTAAGAATATGTTGGTCGTTTTATCTCTCGCCGTAAAACAGAAAATAGATGTGAACGCGAACATAGTTGGAAGAAGTGATCAGACAGCGCAATGAAACACGTTTTCACTTTTGTAACCAGATCAGAAGTACATTCTGATCTGATCTGGATCAGAAGTACGCATTTGGACCAGATAAAAATGCACATCTACTCTCGTTTAGAAATAAATAACTTCGCAACAGCGGCGCCAGGGGTCAAAAGTAGGTGAGGCAGTCGGGAGGGGGGGGGGAATATTGGTGAAAATATTAGTAGTTCGGTAAATATATGCAGATCACAACGGTTAATACTTCACCGCAGGGACGTAGGAACGTCGCGAAAAGTGTGTGTGTGTGGGGGGGGGGCAGTACCCAGTGAAACTTTGATCTCGTCTTGAGAGAAACCCAACCCCTCTGTGGAATGTGTATTTGCAGATTTGGGCTCTTCTCGTTTTGGCGAACCTTTTGCCATCAAACTTTTTCCTCACCAAGCAAAATACAATATTTTAGCAAAAATAATGGACGAAAAGTGAGGGGGTCATGCCCCCCCCCCCCCCCCCCCCTCCCCTGTTCCTGTGCCTATGCTTCAATGCTACAAACAGCCTGGGCACTACCACTACCTCATGGCCCTTAAAGGGAATAGGTCACCTTGAAAGTTGTCTTGAAATTCAACCATACGGTGTATCTATCTTGAGCTCAAAACTACGAATATGATTTTGGTTTGGACAACTGATGGATGTATGTGGAGAAAGAAGTAAGTTTCTCTTTGCATTTCACGAGAAATCGTACGACAGCAGCTGGCGTTCTGGCTCCGCCTGACTCCAAGTACAGTCTCTGACAAGGGCCGCCGCGCCGCCCGGGCGGCTGAGCGGATATTAACGAGGCGTCGTGATCAGAGACTACGTGCCAGAGAGTGTACCTGCCTCCGGCGGCGAGCGTTCATGTCCCGATCGTGGCCCGGAACAGCGGACATGAAACCGGACACACTAGTCCTGTGTCGAAATTACTTAACGTAGGGAGGTAATTATTTTACCACAACCCATTTTTAGATCTGCTCTACAAATCTGCTATCTCAGTCCAAAGCCCCATGTTAAAGGTGAACTATTTCCGACAAAGCCGTTTTACCTAGCACGAAACAGGTGAATCCAGTGGTGGTTTTCGATAGATGGCGTCGTGTTAATATGGTGAAGGGGAAGATGGCGCTGGCAGCTTAAAATATATCTGCAGGCTTCATAACAAAAAGCCGTACCGATTTTGTCAGATGCCCAGAAGCCAGAAAATGACGTCTTAGATTGGCTTTAACCCGCCATTGACTGGGGGGGGGGGGCGATAAACGCCCCCTGAAGAACGTTCGCAATATCTATAAAAAAAAACAATAGCGCTATCAATGTGAAAATTTGGGTACCTTCTCCCACTTCAATTTTACGTCTTCTTTGCAAAAATGAAGCAATTTCATCGATTTTGGGTTCAGATATAGCGAATTTAGTGACGTCACTACACACGAGTTTGACGAAAAAAATCAACTAAATTTTAACAGACCGTACAAAGGCAATATTTGGAAAAAATGCAATCAGAAAACGTAAAAAGCTATCAAAAGGCAAGGGCTACAAAATGGCCATTATGGATTTGTGACAATTTGGGGTTTTGACCCCCAAAAATGAGAAGAAAAAAATCGGAGAAAAAAGTTAGCGGCTTTTGAGCGATGTTGACGTTATTTTGTGCGAAACGTGGCGATGGCAGAAACGTCGTTGGGTGATACAAGGTACCGCAAAATATTCCCCATTTATTCACTAGCTGAGCTGAGCTGCTGCAAGCTGCTTATTTACTGCTGACATGCACGCCTTTGCTGCGAGTCTGCATTTGAAAACGCACGGCACAATTAGGTGTCGATATATCTGTGGCGTAAGTTTGGATTTCGTTTGTTTGTTGTGGTGCGAGAAAATGGTTAATCTTGCAGCTCTACTCGCATGGAAGGCGAATGTTCAGCGACAGCGAATCAGAACGCAGGCACAAGTGACAAGACGCGTCACTGGCTTGTTTTGAGCGGGTCGGAAGTTAACTCATGCGAAAGCACTGTGGCGATAGCTTCTTTAGCCCAATAATGGGTTCGCATTATTCTCTTCACTTTCAAATAAATGGCAAAAATAGTGGGACTTCTTTATTTGACCCCCAAACCAACTTTTTCAACCGTTCTGGTTCTGGATGAGCCTTGGCGGATCTGCAGCCTTGGCGGATCTGCAGCCTTGGCGGATCTGCAGCCTTGGTGGATCTGCAGCCTTGGCGGATCTGCAGCCTTGGCGGATCTGCAGCCTTGGCGGATCTGCAGCCTTGGCGGGAATCCCAAGCAGGGTGACGCCACTGACGATATATAGCTCGCCAGCGGCGCTGCCGTTGGGTACATGTGGACTCGTCGTCAGCGGCGTTGACGTTGGGTACATGTGGACTCGTCGTCAGCGGCGCTGCCGTTAGGTACATGTGGACTCGTCGTCAGCGGCGTTGACGTTGGGTACATGTGGACTCGTCGTCAGCGGCGCTGCCGTTAGGTACATGTGGACTCGTCGCCAGCGGCGTTGACGTTGGGTACATGTGGACTCGTCGTCAGCGGCGTTGACGTTGGGTACATGTGGACTCGTCGTCAGCGGCGTTGACGTTGGGTACATGTGGACTCGTCGTCAGCGGCGTTGACGTTGGGTACATGTGGACTCGTCGTCAGCGGCGCTGCCGTTAGGTACATGTGGACTCGTCGTCAGCGGCGTTGACGTTGGGTACATGTGGACTCGTCGTCAGCGGCGTTGACGTTGGGTACATGTGGACTCGTCGTCAGCGGCGTTGACGTTGGGTACATGTGGACTCGTCGTCAGCGGCGTTGACGTTGGGTACATGTGGACTCGTCGTCAGCGGCGCTGCCGTTAGGTACATGTGGACTCGTCGTCAGCGGCGTTGACGTTGGGTACATGTGGACTCGTCGTCAGCGGCGCTGCCGTTAGGTACATGTGGACTCGTCGTCAGCGGCGTTGACGTTGGGTACATGTGGACTCGTCGTCAGCGGCGTTGACGTTGGGTACATGTGGACTCGTCGTCAGCGGCGTTGACGTTGGGTACATGTGGACTCGTCGTCAGCGGCGCTGCCGTTAGGTACATGTGGACTCGTCGTCAGCGGCGTTGACGTTGGGTACATGTGGACTCGTCGTCAGCGGCGTTGACGTTGGGTACATGTGGACTCGTCGTCAGCGGCGCTGCCGTTAGGTACATGTGGACTCGTCGTCAGCGGCGCTGCCGTTAGGTACATGTGGACTCGTCGTCAGCGGCGTTGACGTTGGGTACATGTGGACTCGTCGTCAGCGGCGTTGACGTTAGGTACATGTGGACTCGTCGTCAGCGGCGTTGACGTTGGGTACATGTGGACTCGTCGTCGTACGTTGTCATGAGTGTGTGTGGGGGGGCTGCCAGGTGTTGGGGGGGGGGGGGCAGCGAGGTGTATCCCCCCCCCCCCCCCACTCCCATAGGGACAATGTTAACAACCTGCAAATCTGGAGGCGGAGCAATGCTGGGGGGCCGACCCAGCCCCCCCCCCCCCCCCCCCGGTGGCGACGCTCCTGGTCTATTAACCACGGGAGTTCCC
Organism: Chirona hameri; assembly: GCA_036785665.1. Taxonomy (NCBI): domain Eukaryota; kingdom Metazoa; phylum Arthropoda; class Thecostraca; order Balanomorpha; family Balanidae; genus Chirona; species Chirona hameri. Next base: position 47,079 of record JAXIVJ010002472.1, read on the forward strand.
TACTCAACCACGGGAGTTCCCTACTCAACCACGGGAGTTCCCTACTCAAATGGTGATGTGACTGCCACACTAACGTTGCATTTTGTAGGTATCCGTCCGTCCATGTTATCAGAAGCAATTTGATGGTTTAACCCAAGGCCATAGATACTAGGTACCACCGTCCGGCGATTTTAGCTAAGCGTGACGTCATAGAGGTTCGTATACGAATTATGGTAAAAATGGAATCGATGGCACGTGATTCAACTTAACCATGCCCTCCAGGTGCAAATAAGCACGCCTTTCCAACTTGTTGTGATACCAACACGCACATCAACACATTAAATTCAGTTCAGGGGAATATAGTAAAACTAATACATAAATGATCATGGGGATGATAACTATGATGATGATGATAATGATGATGTGTTGATTCATATTTAAGGGTCAACAACAACAAAAATACGATGGTAGATATTTATTAATCACGTATTTGATCAGAGACAAGCTCTTAATCTCAAGATCGCTTGTGCATGCCAGGGGTGAAACCAAGGAGTGGGCCATCGGGGCTTTGCCCCAAAAACGACTGAAATCGGCTGGAAGTCAAGCAAAAGTCGCGTTCATGGTTTTCGTCTAAATAGTTTGGGGAGGGGTCTAAGAGCCGATGGTAATAATTGGTGCTTAATGATGCGTGTGCGTGCGTGCGCACGCACGTTCTTTGCAACGAGCCAGAGCATTACACAGATAGCGAATGTTATGATCGAAAAATATTTGTCAAAAAACGTAAAAGCCGAGGAGCGTTCACCCAATCATCATCCAACATGACATTTCACCGTACACATATCACCAGCAATGTCACCACAAGACCGAGTCCTCCCATTACTGCACACATATCACCAGCAGTGGCACCACAAGACCGAGTCCTCCCATCACTGCACACATATCACCAGCAGTGGCACCACAAGACCGAGTCCTCCTATCACTACACACATATCACCAGCAGTGGCACCACAAGACCGAGTGCTCCCATCACTGCACACATATCACCAGCAGTGGCACCACAAGACCGAGTGCTCCCATCACTGTACACATATCACCAGCAGTGGCACCACAAGATCGAGTCCTCCTATCACTGCACACATATCACCAGCAGTGGCACCACAAGACCGAGTGCTCCCATCACTGCACACATATCACCAGCAGTGGCACCACAAGACCGAGTGCTCCCATCACTGTACACATATCACCAGCAGTGGCACCACAAGATCGAGTCCTCCTATCACTGCACACATATCACCAGCAGTGGCACCACAAGACCGAGTGCTCCCATCACTGTACACGTATCACCAGCAGTGGCACCACAAGACCGAGTGCTCCCATCACTGTACACATATCACCAGCAGTGGCACCACAAGACCGAGTCCTCCTATCACTACACACATATCACCAGCAGTGGCACCACAAGACCGAGTGCTCCCATCACCGCACACATGTCACCAGCAGTGGTACCACAAGACCGAGTCCTCCCATCACCGCACACATATCACCAGCAGTGGCACCACAAGACCGAGTGCTCCCATCACCGCACACATATCACCAGCAGTGGCACCACAAGACCGAGTGCTCCCATCACTACACACATATCACCAGCAGTGGCACCACAAGACCGAGTGCTCCCATCACTATACACATATCACCAGCAGTGGCACCACAAGACCGAGTGCTCCCATCACTACACACATATCACCAGCAGTGGCACCACAAGACCGAGTGCTCCCATCACTACACACATATCACCAGCAGTGGCACCACAAGACCGAGTCCTCCTATCACTACACACATATCACCAGCAGTGGCACCACAAGACCGAGTGCTCCCATCACTGCACACATATCACCAGCAGTGGCACCACAAGACCGAGTGCTCCCATCACCGCACACATATCACCAGCAGTGGCACCACAAGACTGAGTCCTCCCATCACCGCACACATATCACAAGAAGTGGCACCACAAGATCTTGCCATCCCGTCACAGTGCAGACGGGTTTCTGAGATTTGCATCACTGCCGCGTGCTGCGACAATGGCATTTTAACTAATTTTGACTGAGCCGTCTCGAAGCGTTTTCTAGTTTACCCTTGTTGAGGCATTTCAACCTAATGAAAAGGCGTGTTGTTACAAGCTTCCTGGCCACCTTCGCGTTTAAGTTGGGTTCCTGGTGCTTAAGAGCTGTTATCAGCCGTCTTACGATCAGTCTGTCTTCACAGTCTGCGCTGCATCCCATCACAGCACTGAACAAACCTTCGAATGTTTCCACCATGGCCTTCCAGCGCTCGGATGGAGCAAACAAGGCACCCCTGTTTACAACATGCACCCATGCATCTGGAACCCGTGAGGTCGTGTGCAGTTCAGAGCCTGGGTGACCTTAAGACTATAGGGTCGGATCAATGTCTCGGCATTTGTAGGCGACATAGCCGGCTACAAATGCCAGAGACTCGATCTGGGGGTTGTGCAAGGCCCTGTTATCTGCTGTTGAATTCGCCGGTTGCCCTGCGTTTGTGCTCGCGGGACCAGGGTGGACTGGATGAGGACCAGCCGTTACAACATGTGACTCTTCAACCTCTGCCTGTTCCATGGCTGCATCCAGCTGGCCCGCGTCCTCCACCCGAAATATGCACCAGAAATGTTACTCGTTTGATGTCACCAAGATGGCAAACAGAAGTGCAATAATGCAATAATTTATGCCGTGCTATAATTTATTACGAATTGATTGTTTCCCCGGCCAGACCAAACCGTAGCCATGGGTTAATGCCTCCGTGTAAAACGAGTAGTTCTTAACTTGAAAATGAGTTCTCAGGAAATGAAGGCACCCTTAGGCAGTGGCGGCAGAAGGTATTGTCGGATGGGTGACAAAGAAACCCAGGGATTGCAGCTGAGTAAGTGTAGATAGAAATAAGTGAAAAACTTAAGTCATGGTAGGTGCCAGAAATTGTAAATAAGAGCTTGACCAGGTTTCATGAAAACGTCAACTTCCAAAAAGGGGGGGAAATAATTAGGAAACGGTAAGGGTAAAGGGGAAAGGGAAAGGGTATATAGAGTATAGCTAAAAGGGAAAGAGTAATTATTAGCACAAGGTATCAATGCCATTTAGTTTTAGCGACAGTGTCATTCAGTGACACAAGTGGGTCATGTTGCTTATGGGGCGACGTGACTCGACGAGACCAATACAGTGGTCTCATCTCTGCACGTCTCTATCGTTATTCTATCAAGAGTTATTCACAAAAAAGTGCTGATGACCTCAGATGACCTTAGACTGAGCAACAATTACACCTGGGTTATGAAGAATGAGCCAAAATGGCACGATTCTGAAAGAATTAGCCAGATCCAATGCATATTCTCTGAATAAGAAGCATTTGTATATTGTCCCATTCACTTATAATGGGGAGGGCAGGAAATTGACCTGACCATAGGTCACCGATACAACAAATCCGAGATAAACGAATTGTAGGTCACTTGAGGTGACCTGGTGACCTGAACTGAGATTGCATAACGTCAAATTTTCACAAAATATGGGTAATTGATGCCCAAATAGCTGTACCAAATTTGGCGGCGTTGCCAGCCGCCGTTGTCCCGCTATTCCCGTAAAATCTCCGGGGTGGGGGTCAAAATGACCCCTCCCCCCACACACCGGAGCGAGGGTTAAATGATAAGGGCAAAAATATATGCTTGCCCCCCCCCCCCCCCTCCCCGATGACAAGGGGGCGACTGCCCCTCCTGCCACCCCCCCCCCCCCCCCCCCCCCGTGGCGCCGCCCCCGATCCAAAAATAGATTGTATAGCTACAAGGCAGCAGTGGCTGGGTATATTTCCCTGATTAAAGTGATGTGCTGCGGCACAGTATAAGCTGCAGGTATGCACAGCTGCTGCAGATCGGTAGGTATTCCAGGACCTAATTTTACGAAAACTCACGAAAATGGATAAATTACCCCCCCCCCCCCCCCTGAAAAGGATAAGAATTGCATGTAATTAGACTCGGGTTATTAATAGAGCGGAGGTAATTATCAACGTTTGCTATGTTGCAAGCCGACCTTGCAAGCCGACCTGGAGGCCCTGGTCAGATGATCCGACACCTGACAGCTGCCCTTTAACGAGAGCAAGTGCAAGGTACTGCACATTGGTCGTAAAAATCAAAACTGGCAGTACACGATGCGGGGAGCCCATCTGAGCGTCGCACAAGTAGAGAAGGACCTGGGGGTTCGCATCGACTCTGAGCTGAAGTTCAGAGAGCACGCTTTGGCAGTCGTAGCCAAGGCCACCCAGATAATAGCGGTCATACATCGCTCCTTCGCCTTGATTGACCAGTACACGCTTCCGCTGCTGTACACAACTCTAGTGCGACCTCACCTGGAGGATGGGAATCTCGTGTGGGGCCCCTTCAACAGGGCTGACCAGAAGCTGGTCGAGAGGGTGCAGAGAAGAGCGAACCGCATGGTAACCAGCCTACGCCTCCTGCCCTATGTAGAGAGGCTGAGAGCCCTGCAGTTACCATCTCTCTACTTCAGGCGCAGACATGGTGACATGGTTCATACTTATCAGATGTTCCACGGTGGTGTAGATATGGACCCAGCCAAATACTTCACTCTTGCCACTGATGGTGCCACAAGAGGACACCCATACAAGATTCGAAAGTCCCCAGCATCAGGCAGAATCAGGAGGTCAGCCTTCGCCATTAGGGTAGTCAACGACTGGAACAGCTTGCCAGCTGACGTCTGTTCTCCCACTGTAAACTCTTTCAAGGCTAGGCTCGATGCCCACTGAGCTCACTTCCGGTACAACATACCGGACACTGATTGAGTCAGTATTGAACATAGGAGCTCGATGAGAACGGGACCTACAGGCCTTGGGCCTTTTTCAAATCCCGATCAAAGTAAGGTAAGGTATGTTACGTTAGGCTTACTGGCACATAAGTAAATGTTAGGTTGACGTATGCAACAATAACAGACAGTGAAAGTAAATAAAATGATGATGCTAGTGACAATGTGACAACGCCAATGTGTTTGAGGTTCGGTCTTGAAGTGTGTGACCAAACCTTATGTCATACGCAGATGCAATTCAACGCTTATTTGGTGCCTGTTATTGGGAAGTGCAACATACATTGTGTCGCGAGTTATTCTGCGATATATTCCTCGTATATTGACCTCGACTGTCAATATATTTCCTATTGCTAGTATTATTTCCACTATATAATGCACATCATTTTAAAACACTTAAATACATAGGCGTAGGAGCAAGGGGGGGGGGGCAGCCGCCCCCCCCCCCCCCCCCAACATTTTGGATTTTAACATTAGGCCTATGGGCGTTGCACGGAAAGAATCGACTTCTTGGTGCTTGAAGTGCACCGCGCCACAGCACATTTCGGCATGATTGGCAATGCAAAAATACAATAAGCTGTCATTAACTATCAGACAAGGCAACTGTCAGACAGGCACAAACTGCCATCTTGCAATCACATTTGTAACGCAGCCAACGAAGCCTTCTCTGCGTGAGCAGCCGTGCCGTGCGCTTTAATTGCCGCAGCCGCCACAGCCGTACGTGGCGCCATTCCATTGGCAGAAGGTTGTGACATCATCGAGGTTCACCGAGCCTATGGCCGCTGAAGGGATGACACCCCCCTGGTTTAACCCTAATCCCTGCGAGGACAGATTCTGCCCCCCGGTGGTTGTTCGCTTGCCGCTCCCAAACCGTTGGGCCCAGCGTCTTGAAACCTTGTGACTTTTCCTATAATTGATATACATTTTTTACATTTTGTTTTTACTTTTTACATTTTGTTTACATACATCAACACAAATTTTGAACAAAATCAGCCCAGCAGAGGAGGTGCTAGGCCCTTGTATTTGGAATACAATCTCCACTCGCCCCACTTTACATCCCCTGAATACATATATGATTTTTCATTTTGGAACTTATAATTTGATATATTAAAGACCTGTACATTTCAAAGTAGAAAACGTTCATGACAAGTCGAATGGTGTTTGTCCCATATAAATAGACCCAGTGGTTCTCGATATCTCTAGGGCGGGGAGCGGGGCAGAATCTGCCCCCGCAGGTTATCGTAATTCTGGCCGCCCGCAGGGAATAGGTTTAAATTAACCCGCGCGGCGCTGTGGGTGGGGGGTGGTAAATTGTACCCACTCTCCCGGATTTTATCAATAACTTGAAAACTATGACAGATATGAACGTGAAACGTTCGGTACCCAATGCTGCGTCTATTATACGTCTTCTGTCAAAATTTACTTGAAATTGGTGAATTAATTTGGGAGATAATGACGTTTAAGTGACGTCATGTCTTGCCATTTTTGGTGGAAAAACGATAAATGTTGGACAAATTGTAGAAAATAGAGTTTTGATGCAAATCGCGCAAATACAAAACGTCAAAGGAAATAAAATAACATTTTCTTCCAAATGGCTATCTCGGATTTGCGACTTTCGGGTGTTTGACCCACAAAACTATTTTTTTCGGAAGAATTTCCACAAAAGTATTTTTTTGAAGATATTAAAAGAAAACGGAAGACATATTAGAGAAACAAGCATGGACGATACTCAAACCATTTTTCAAACCAATGTCTTTGTGTCTAACCAAAAATGTTAAACCAAATGTGTGACTGATTTATGGCTCCCTAAGTATAAGTAACTCATGACGTATTTTTTTAAGTTACGTTTTTTGGCTTTTAGTGACCAGATACAGACAAATAAATACCACCGCTGTATTTCTGAGACAAAGCTGGTCTAGAAACATGCCTTTTTATTTAGATTAATCAATTGTAAATTATGTCCTTTTAGTGACCTGACCTTGACCTGAGGACCAGGTTGTGGGGTCAGGTTGTGAAAATGGCTGCTACTATCGAATTATACGTGTAAAATAACATATACAACATGTGTTGCATGACTTGCGTAGACCTGTGACCTTTTGTGACCTGACCTTGACCTTGACCTTTGCTTACAATTTCACTTTTGATTATGCGGGAGATGCATTATACATTTGAGCATTATACACTGACAAATTGGTCTCAAACGATTCCTTGTGCCCAGGTCCAGGATGACAAGAATGTTCAGAGTTGTGCCCCGTGACCTTCAAGGTCAAGTCCCGTGACCTTTAATATCAAATTCAGGGTCAAATGACGGGATTTTTCCCCGTCCTTTCCATTTCCAGAATTACAAGCATTCTTAGAGTTGTGCCCCGTGACCTTCAAGTTAGCGCAAGAAGTTGGGCGCTACAGCGTTCCCCGTCCTTTGACCTTGAAGGTCACGGGGAACAAATTTACTCTAAGAATACTTGTCATCCTGAAAATGGGCACGGGGCATCGTTTGAGACCATTTGTGTTGCAATCAGACGCAAACTTTGGGCGCTACGGCGTCCCCGGTCCTTTTACATTGAATTTGACCTTGAAGGAGACCTGTAAGGTCAAGATGGACCTGATTCTGGGAAACAGGAGGTTCGATTTGATCTTGAGACCAAATGTCAAATTGTGAAATTGGTGACCAATGCTGAAAACTATTTATAATCCTCTTGGATTGGCGCGACCCAATAAGAACGATTCAACTGTCGAACACAATATTTTGTTCCTTGTGTATCCACGTATGCAACTTAGTTTCCCGATGTTGCGACAATATATTTTTTTTTTGCTTCTCCGGGCTACATGTAGTTATCCCGGAGAATAAAAAAAATCATGTAAATCTTGTGAATCATGTGAACCTACGTATACGTAGATCCGCAGTCGGACCTTCCGATCATGCTACCATGCTTTCAAAAGGGTCCCGCGCCCCGGGGCGGGGCGCGGGACCCTTTTGAAAGCCTGGTAGCATGATCGGAAGGTCCGACTGCGGATCTACGTATACGTAGGCTAGGGTATTCAGCCGAACTGGTGGGATACCGCCACCTCGTTATCTTCCGAGTTAATACCCGCAGCGAGACGCGCAATGGAGCAATCGAAAGCTCTTAATGAGACGCACGTAAAGCATTCGTGACATTTTCAAAATAAGGTCACATGTCAGGTCACGGTCAGGTGAAATGTCAAAATCGAGGTATTTGGGTTGATTTGCTATACTTTCAATTGAAAGCCTTATATTGCTACAATTATGACACAAAGTACTCTCAGAGCCATAATACATATTCCGCAAAAGGGACATTGAGATTGTAAGCAAAGGACAAGCCGTCAAGGGCAGGTCAGAAAATATAACTATTGGCAAAAGGTCTACGAAAGTCATGCGACACATGTTTTATGGGTTATTTTACACGTATAATTTGATAGTAGTAACCAATTGTACACCCTGACCCCATATAATGGTCCTTAGGTGAAGTTCAGGTCAAGGTCAGGTTACATAAGGTCAAAATTTGACATTCATTAATATAAATAAAAAGGTGATGTTTCTAGGCCAATTGTCTAATAATTACAGTGGTAGCATTTATTTGCCTGTATCTGGTAATTAAAAGTCATAGAATGCAATTTTAACAAATTACGTCATGAGTTAATCATACTTGGGAGCCATAAGTCAGTCAAAAATAAATATTTTACTTTGAAATTTGGTGTTGGTATCGTTCATACTTGGTTATCCAATTCAATATTCCGTTGTTTATCTTTGAAAATCTAGATTTTGTGGGAGTTTTCCTAAACAAATAAGTTTTATTTGTATTTTTGGGGGGTCAAAAACTAACAAAAATGGAAATCCGAGAAAGCCATTTTGATGAAAAAAATATTTTTTCTTTCATTTGACTTTTTTGCAATTTGCTTTACAACTCGATTTTCTACGGTTTTTCAAACATTTATCGTTTTTCCACCAAAAATGTCATGACCTGACGTCACTCAAACGTCATTCTCTCCCAAACCACTTCACTAATTTGAATGACATCAGTTGGGAAAACTACGGGGAGGAGATCTAAAAATTAATCGATCAAAAATTAGTTTGTGACGTCATCAAAATGGGCAGAGCATGAGCATGATCGGATCTCCCTTATAAGGAGATCCGATCTAAAAATTGATTGTTTTCCTGACATTTACACCTGGATTTTTTCGGTTGAAACTGCACGAATCGCGCCATCATATTTTCTTGTACTTGTATGATCAGATCCCAACTTTGGCAGATATGGCCAAAGTAAGGGTCCGCGATCTCAATTTCGGCACTCGCAGCAGCCTCAGCGACCTTAATTTGGATTCGCCACCTAACTTCACGACCTAAAATTGGATTAGCTGGCTGACGACCGATCTAAAAATGTATTTCACGATGTGGTCGTTGCGTCGCGGAATCAATATTTAGATCGTCATTTACAGTGGAATAAGGGCAATTGCCGAATCTGGTCACATTTATTATTCCGATATATTGACGGATATATTCCGACATGTTCTCCAACACTTTTTAACCTCCGAGTATGCGCATGTTGCTCCGAATTGGCCTAATGACATTGGCCTCACAGTTTGATACTGCATGCATGCCCAAATATGGGCATAACAAAATATAAAATTTGATTGATCTATTTTTTATCTCCTCTCTGTAGTTTGCCCAACTGACATGTTGAGAGAAGACGTACAATGGATGCAACATAAGATACGGAACGTTTCACGTCAATATCTGTGGTGTCGTCAGACCGGTGTACCCTGCCTGTCTCTCACGGGACCTCTCGTCCCCCTAGCGGACCCAATGTAGCTGGGAGTTGGTGAGCGGGCCGAGAGATGGCGCGCGGGTATCCAGTCGCCGCCACCCCGATCGGCCCGCGCGCGGGAGACGGAGTTGGACAGCGACCGACGGCGGACCTGTGTGTGTGCGCGCAGTAAATACAGTCACTTGGGACCGGAGCACGTTGTGTACCGCGGGACGGACTGGGACCCAGCAGTAACCTAGGCGCGGGTACACAATACCTGGCGACGAGGAAAATTCGGACTGGAAAGTGGTGAAGTGGTTTGCGCGCCGCACGTGGTCGGGAGTGCTGGGATTCGGTCGGAGGATCGAGTTCGCTGGATCGCGAGGGTGGAGGACACTCGTGGGGACTCGTGCGATGTGGGTGGCAGTTTCGCCGGAGACCCAGGTTTCGTGGCAGCGAATCGGGGCCAGCGGGCCGGTTGTGAGTTCCACGTGGTCGGTGAGAGAGCGGCGTTTCGGCGCCATCTTGGCGGAAACGCGTCGCCAGCGCCGTGGTGCGGAGCGGCGAGGAAGCTGTCGCTGGTGGCGCGCGGGACGTGGCGCAGCAGGGACAATCAGTGATGAGTGACAACAAACGTGGTGGCTGCCATGCTTCCGTGTGTCGAACGCTTCGTGATGGGTGAAGATTTCAACCGGTGGCTAACTAGCGTGGACTTGTACATGGACGCTATGGAGGTCATCAGTGGGGTGCGGAAAAAGGCGATCCTGTTGCATCTCATTGGCCCGGACCTCCAGCAAGTGTACAGCACACTACCTGAGCCGGTAGAAGTCGGCAGCGAATATGAGTTGTGTAAGGCGAAACTCAAGGCCTACCTCGCTCCGGCTCGGAATACCATCGCAGAAAGATTGGCCTTCCAGGGTGTGAAGATGGAGGCCGGCCGAGAAGTTTGATAAGTATCTGGCACGTCTGCGGATAGCAGCCAACCGCTGCGGTTTCCCAGCGCAGTCAGTGGACCAGGACATCCGCAACCAGTGCCTGGCAGGCACGAGTGGTAAGATGCAGGAGAGGCTTCTGCAGCGGGCTGCAGAGAAGGAGACACCCTCACCCTGCAAGATGTGGTGGCTGTATCGACAGGTATGGAGCGAACGCAGGCCCTCATTGACCAAATGAGAGGCCCTGAAGCGGGAGAGGTGCAGCTGGTGCAGGGAAGCACTAGGCAGTTCACCTGTTTCAAGTGTGACAAACCCGGGCACATCAAGGCCGAATGTCGCTCAGAGACAAAGCCTAAGACCAGTGGAAAACCGAGGCGGGAGCCAGTGTGCTTCAGGTGCAAACAGCCAGGGCACCTGAAGAGGGACTGCCGGAACGACAGCAGCTCTCGCTCGGTGCAGGAGGTCACTGACCTGGAGACGCGCCAGGAAATGTTGCACCTGCAGGTCGGCCAAGTGGCCGAGGCGGCAGAGCAGATAAATGCACCGGAGGTCCAGGTACAGGTGAATGGCTGTGAGATGAAGTTTGTGATAGATACAGGAAGCCCAGTGAGCATCATCGGCTCTGGGACTCCTGTCCCAGGCCTGAAGCTCAACAAGTCCAAGCTAGTGCTGACCTCCTTCACCGGACACACAATCCCAATCAAGGGGGAAGGTGAAGTGAAAGTGCAGTATGGGGCAGTCACCAAGTCCCTGAAGATTGTGGTGGCAGACCTGCCAAAGTCTGTCAACCTGTTGGGCCGCATGTGGATTGCAGCTCTTGGCCTGACCTCGCACGCAGTGCTACAGGTGAAGGGTGGCCGGAAGCTGGAAGAGGTGCTGTTGAAACACTAGGAGGTGTTCAGTGAAAAACTGGGGAAGGTGCCCATCAAGATCAGCCTGAAGCTGAAGGAAGGTACCCAGCCTGTGTACAGGAAGGCAAGACCGGTCCCGTTCGCACTGCAGCCCCAGGTGGACAAAGAGCTGGACCGTTGGGTCAGAGAGGGTGTGGCCGAGAAGATGGAACCTGGTACCTTCTCTGGCTGGGGAACACCTCTAGTGCCCATACCGAAGCAGGACGGGGTGCGGCTGTGTGCAGACTACCGGATCACTGTCAACCAGCAGCTGGAGCCGGTAAAACATCCTCTGAGGTCCCCTGAAGAGCTCTTCGCCAGCATCAGGGGCAAGAGGTTCGCGAAACTTGACTGCAAGAGCGCATACCAGCAGTGTGAGCTGACTGAGGAGTCCAAGGACCTGACAACTGTGACGACACAGCGAGGCTCCTACAGGATGAACCGCCTGCCCTTCGGCATCGTCACCTGTGGGGCACTGTTCCAATCCGTCATTGACCAGGTGACTGACGGACTGGAAGGCACAGTGTGCTACCTGGACGACCTGTTGGTGACAGCAGAGTCAGCGGATCAGCTGGTGGAACGGCTGGACCAGGTACTGGAGCGACTGGAGACCAATGGAATGCGTCTGAACAGGTCGAAGTGCGTGTTTGACGCCCAGGAGGTCACGTACCTGGGGTGGACAATCACGCCGACGGAGCTGAGGCCGCTGGAAGAGAAAACCAAGGCGGTGAAGGAGGCGCCTGAACCGAACAATGTCACCGAGCTGAAATCGTTCATCGGGGCAGTCGGCTACTACCAGAGGCTGCTGCCAGGTCTGGCAACTGTCCTGGCACCGCTGTACGCGTTGCTGAAGAAGGGCACACCGTGGCGCTGGACAGCGGAATGCTCGGCGGTGGTGATCAAGGTGAAGCAGATGCTGTCGTCTTCGCCGGTCCTGATGAGGTACGACCCCTCGCTACCTCTGAAGCTGATCACCGACGCGAGCTCAACGGGGCTAGGTGCAGCCCTGTTCCAGGGGACGCCGGACGGGCTGAGCGGCCCGTGAGCTACGCGTCCAGGACCCTGACTCCAACGGAGCGGAAGTACGCTCAGGTGGAGAAGGAGGCAGCTGGAGTCTCCTTCGGCATCCGTCGCTTCCATCAGTTCCTGTTCGGGAGGCCGTTCACCCTGGTGGTGGACAATAGGGTGCTGTCCAGGATCCTGAGTCCGGACAAAGAGCTGCCATCGCTCGCCGCGGCTCGGATGCAGAGGTACGCTCTGCAGCTGGCGGCGTACCAGTACCGGGTGGAGCTCCGCAGGACGGAGGAGATGCGTGTGGCCGACACGCTCTCGCGGATGCCGGTGGCGAGCCTGACGGACGAGCGTGTAGCAGCTGAGGAGGAGGTCGCCAACCGCCAAGGGAGCGTGCTGTTCCTGACAGACAATGGACCGGCACTGACAGCGAGGGACATCGCAGCCGCCACGCGACGTGACGCAGTACTGTCAAGAGTACTGGCGGCTGTCCGATCCGGCTGGGAAGCGGTCGTCGATCCGGACCTCGTGCCCTACAAAACGAAGCAGGAGGAGCTGTCCACAGACGCAGACTGCGTGCTGTGGGGAGGTCGTGTGGTGATACCACGGTCGCTCCGCACCCAGGTGAAGAACGAACTGCACGGGGGTCACTTCGGATGCGTGAGAATGAACCAGGTGGCCCGACGGTTCGTGTGGTGGCCGGGTCTCGACGCCGAGTTGGAGGCCCTGGCCAGGGACTGTTCGGCGTGCGCGGCCAAGAGGGCGGAGCCGCGCCACGCTGTCCGTCATCCATGGGAGCCGGCAGGAGGACCGTGGCAGAGAGTCCATGTGGACTTCGCCGGACCGCTCTTCGGACACAGCTATCTGGTGATGATGGACAGTTACAGCAAGTAGCTGGAGGTGGTGGCGATGAAGTCCACTACCGCTGGGCGGACAGTGGCAGTGATGCGCGACATCTTCGCTCGACTGGGCCTGCCCACGCAGATCGTCAGCGACAACGGACCCCAGTTCGCTTGCGAGGAATTCGCCACCTTCATGGCGGCGAATGGCATCAGGCACACGAGGGTGGCACCATATCACCCGTCATCCAACGGGCTGGCGGAGCGAGCCGTGGACACGTTGAAAAACAGCCTGAAGACGGCAGTGGAGGCAGGAGTCTCCGCGGAGCGGGCGCTGGCGAGGTTCCTGCTGGCGTACCGATCATCGCCACACGCCGTGACGGGGCGGACGCCAGCAGAGCTGCTGTACGGCAGAAACCTGCGGACCCGCCTGAACCTGCTGGTTCCCTGCGCCGACGCCACTCTGCAAGCGGCGCGGGAGGACCAGCATCTGTCGGCCCCCGTAAGAGTGAGCCCACACTGCTGCTCCCAGCTGGAACTCTCGTACGTGGCCTCCGGCCGACAGATGCTGGTGCTCCCGCGCCGCTTGCAGAGTGGCGTCGGCGCAGGGAACCAGCAGGTTCAGGCGGGTCTGCAGGTTTCTGCCGTACAGCAGCTCTACTGGCGTCCGCCCCGTCACGGCGTGTGGCGATGATCGGTACGCCTCGGGGGCGACAGCGCCGCGTTCGGGGGCGGCGATGACGACGCTCCTGAGGTTGAGCACGGCAGTTCGGGTGATCCCACGCTGGCGGATGGTGGCGACGCGTCGCGGGACGCTGGTGACGGCGGTGCAGCGACTCCTGAGTCGGCGGCAGGAACCCCGGAGACTGGCGGCAGCAGCGGCAGTGCGGCACTCTCCGGGGAACGTGCCAACGACACGCCGATACGACGTTCGCGACGGGTCACGACGAGACCAGAACGCTTCATCGAACGCTATTGAAGTGAACTCGTGGTGTATGTGCTTGTGTCATGTCTGTGCGTGTGCATACGAATGGTGTATCTGAACCGGATGGCTGCATAGTTCAGCGCTATAGGGAGCGTCCCTTTTAAGGAGGGCAGGGTGTGGTGTCGTCAGAACGGTGTACCCTGCCTGTCTCTCACGGGACCTCTCGTCCCCCTAGCGGACCCTATGTAGCTTGGAGTTGATGAGCGGGCCGAGAGATGGCGCGCGGGTATCCAGTCGCCGCCCCCCCCCCCGATCGGCCCGCGCGCGGGAGACGGGGTTGGACAGCGACCGACGGCGGACCTGTGTGTGCGCGCGCAGTAAATACAGTCACTTGGGACCGGAGCACGTTGTGTACCGCGGGACGGACTGGGACCCAGCAGTAACCTAGGCGCGGGTACACAATAATATCTACCATAGTTTTCAAGATATTGAGAAACTGCCCCCTTCCTCCTCCCCCCCCCCCCCCCCCCACCGGGGGGCACGGGTTAACCCTCGCCCTACGGGGGGCTGACAGCCCCCCCCCCCTGAGGTTTTTCTGGAATAACTTTTTACACATGCAGCAGATCTTGCTGAAATTTTCACTAGCTGAGTTTACAACCATTATACGTATGCTGTAAAACTTTATTTGAAATTGGTTAAAGGAATAGTTCACCTTCAACATTAGTTTTAAACTGAGATAGCAGTTTTGTAGCCCGTGTTGGAAACCCCCTATCTGCAAGCTTTCTTGACTGAAAAGACTCTCCAGCCGAATATATTTGAGTTTTTGGCGAAGGAATGCGGTGCTGGCGAAAGAATGTTGTATTGGTTCTAGCCCGGGCAGAGGCTATACGGCATCAGCCAATCAGCTTGCAGCTGGTGCTAGCAAGCGAACGCCGGCCGCCGGTTGGCACATTTCCAATGCGAGTCTATCTTTACGCGACTACTTTCGAATCTGCTTGGCTGAACCATTGTTTACATTCGCGTGACGTCAGGTCTCTGACTCAGAGAGTATGCATATAGTTTTGATAAACAATAAAAATGTACGGCCTTCTGTCCTGAATCGGCGCGATATAAGGCCATTTTTGACAATATAAAAAGAAATTGTATTAAAAAATATAATCAAATCGTGTTGGGTAAAAATTTTCCAAGGTGAACTATTTCCTTTAAGTAGTTTGGGAGATAATCATGTTTTGATGACGTCATGTTGGTGGAAAAACGTTAAATATTTGAAAAACGGTAGAAAACAGAGTTTTAAGGGAAATTGCAAACGCAACTCACCAAAGATACAACTTGGCATTCTCTTTAAAATGGCAATCTCGGATTTTCACAATTTTAGGTTTTTGACTCCCAAAATAATATATACAAAAATTAAATCCCCACAAAACCAAAATTTTCGAAGATATTAGAAAAACCGGAACATATGTGAGAGAAATGAGTATGGAAAATACTCATACCAAATTTAAAAAGTAATATCTTCATTTTTGACTGAGTGATGGCTCCCTAAGTGTAAGAATCCCATGACGTCATTTATTAAAATAACCTTCTTTGACTTTTTTTGACAAGATGCGAACAAATAATTACCTTTTCTGTATTTCTGAGCCAACACTTGTCTAGTAACATGCCTTTTATATACATTTATCAATTATTAATTTTGACGTTTTCTGAAGAGCAAAATCGCTGTTCTGGACGTGGTAAATGAGGTCATTCACTTGACCTGGAAGGTTACCCGTTGACCTGAAACCTAAACATTGTAGACTGTTAGGTTCCTCTCATGACAGGCAACATGCTGGTTCTTACCGCATTGCTCTAAGTTGCTGTGTTTGGAAGTTAACAGGGGGACCTGTCAGCCCCCCCCCCCCCCCCCCGTAGGGGAAGGTGAAAAAGCTCCCGTAGGGCGAGGGTTAAGGAAAAGGCATAGTTGACCCGTTTAACCCTATTTGTAACAGGGGGGGGGGGCGGATTCCGCCCCCCCCCCTCATGTTTTTCGCAGATATCTCCAGAACGGCTGGGAGCAGGCCCATGAAATTTTGGGACTTTTCATAGAATTGAATACCGCATTTGGAGTCAAAATTTTGAGTTCTTAACCTGAACAGAGGTGGTTCCAGGGTACAGTTTTGGGTGGGTTCGGGGGCGATATTTGGCGATAATACGGAAATGCGATCTTCACGGTTTCTTCGTAACTGCCTCAAGTGTGAAGGAGTTACATCGGTTCACGGTGATTGCAACAAGTGCAAATTAGTTGATGTTAATGAAATATCATTAACATTTCATGGCAGAGGCGGTTTCAGGGGCTTGAAAGGGGGGGGGGGGTTCCAGGAAGTATTCAATGCTTGGCGGGAAGCAAATAGAGCAATGTAAGGGGCATTTATAGTTATCAAGATGTAAAAGATAGCTTCTGCTTCCATTATTTGCATAATTTATTACATATAGAGTTTCAGGGGCGTGTTCAGGCACATGAAAAGGGGGGTGACTGGCTTGGTGATGACGATATGCCAGCGATAACGGCGCAATAGACGGTTAGCTTATAATTATATATGCACATATGAGGCCAGGAAAGGGAATAAAGTCATTTTTTGCAGAGGCGCGCTCAGGAATGGAAGAAAGGGGGTCATATTATTGCAAGGAAACTAAGAGGCATGGACGTACAATGACATAACATACTGTAGTTTTCGGATGAAACACGCACCACAGGCCACTCTACGAACAATTATAAGATAATAGGCGAGTCCAGGTAGGGTAAAAGGGGGTAAGCAATGTTAATTGAAGTTGTAAGTGAAATAGTCACTGTTGACTAGTTAGTATCATAATAGCGGATAATATACTTATCAAAGGGTATTGAGCCGCCCCAGTTTGGATCCTGGATACGCCTATTATGAAGTACAACATCCAAAAAGGAACTATCTACCAGGGGCCCGGGAACGATTTTAAAGTTGGGGGGGGGCGAAACCAAATATTTTTTTTGGGCAATCTTCTCACTTCTAATCTTGGTGCGCATTTTCGTTGTCAAATTTTCCTCATTGGAAAACCGAAAACTCGGTTCGAAAGCTCATCAAAAATAACTTTGAAACTATTTCATCATTTTTGGTTCAGGTCAATATTGAGGTCACCAGAGGTCATCAAAGGTCAGATTTTCCTGTTTTAGGACATCGCTCCAGAAACCCCCAAATATCTCGGGAACTATGATAGCTAGGAACAAACGGAAAAAACAATAGAAAATTCTTGAAATATTCAATCATAACGTATCATCAGATTTTTATCTCAGGTTAATAGTTTGGGCTCCAGAGGTCATCAAATGTCAAAAGGGCCATGTTTTGGCAAACGTTCGCAAATAACTTTTTATCTAATAAAGATACGGCAATGATTTTGACGACATCATGTTCGTCTCGCCAAAGTGCTTCGAATCACATTCATTTGGACTAGTTTAAGTCAACTTAGAACCTTGACCTCAGGTCAAGGTCAAGTGGCGACCCAAGTAGGTCATGTTGCAAATTGGGAGACGTGTCTCGACGAGACAAACACATTTATGCCGGTTTCACTTCTTTATCTTCATTCTGTCGAGAGTTATTGACACAAAAAGTGTTAGTGACCTCAGCTGACCTCGGCTGACCCTGTAGGGGTCAGCCGAGGTCTGAACAAAAATTGAACAAAAATTGAACAAGGATCATCATTAATAGCCTATGATAACATGATCCAGTAGGAATTGGACTGATATCATGCATTTCCTCAGAATAGGAAACATTTTAATATTTCCCCATTGACTTATATTGGGAGGTCACGAAATTGACCCGACCGGCAACCTTAGGTCACCGATATTCAAAATATTAGATATTCGAAATGTAGGCACCTATGTAGGCCTTATGCAGGCCTTATGCCTTAAATGTATGTGCCCTAAATGTAGGCCTTATGCAATCCTGTAAGTTTGAAACCGATCGGCCAAAAACTGTGGCTGTGGTACGACCGCAAACTTATTTGGAGGTGTGGTCACGTGACCTGACCTGAGATGACCCGTGGTCAAGAATTGCACATAATGTGGGTAATTGATGCCCGAACAGGTGTGCCAAAAACGGCGGCTGAAACGGCGGCGCTGTGCGCCGTGCGCCGTTTTTTTTTTTTAAACGGCGGCGCTGTGCGTCGTGTGCCGTTTTTGAAACGGTGGCGCTGTGCGCCGTGCGCCGTTTTTGAAACGGCAAAAACTGCGCGCCGCAGTGTTTTCGCTATCCTCGAAAAACCTTAGGGGGGAGGGGGCGTGAAACGCCCCGCCCCATGCACGGCGCGGGTTAACATAAAAATAAAAAAATATGAAAAAGTGCCACCCCGTTTTCTACTATGAACCGTATGCCTCTGTAAACCCGTCTGTCGTCTGATAAAATACTCGTACCTGACGCCTCACGTTTTTTTCTTCTTGAAGAAGCCCACCAGTAGCTGATTTCACGAAGGATTTTGAGTTTGGGGCGATTGGGGCGTTTGGGGTAAATTGGTCTATAGCTCGTAAGAACACGGCTTTTCCAGGTGATTTTTGGTATCGATCGCATCTTTATGAATTAATGGATTTTTCTTGAAATTCCATTTTAATGATAACACCATAGTTTACTTAAAATTAACAATTTCATCTTAAACTAGCTCTGGTGTTGCCAGACGGCTGGGGTGTTTGTGCGACGCCATCTCGAATCGAATCCCGGAAATCCCGGAAGTGGCTGGTTCGGGAAATGGGTCATATTTTGCAACGACATGGTTTTCAGGAATAATAGCTGATTTAAATGAAAATTAGATGAATTAGACCATTCATATTTGCAGTCATATTCACTTTTGAAAAGCAAGGATTAATGATAATTAGCGATTTCGTTTTGATCATTTGTTGTAATATGACGGGAATGCTAGCTCCGGCTCTGCGCTGGCTCTGCGCAGGAGCCGCCGCCCGGTCACCATGGCGATGGGACGGCCGGTCGCCTGACGTCACGTTGCATTCGTGGCTTCGGCGCCGGCCGGCTGGTCACCATGGCGACCAGCCGGCCGGTCGCATGACGTCTCGTTGCGCATGCGTAGAGCCGTGGTCTGCACCTGGAAATGGCGTCCGTTCGATCTAGAGCATCCATTTTTGAGTTTTCAGTACCAGTGGCTCCAGAAAGCCAGCACGTTTCATGGGTTTATAAGTGCTTTTTCTGATGTCTTTTAAGCTTGTTGTGAGATTCATCAATTAATCAATTAATCAAATAAAAAACATTTGGTTTGATTCGAAATGCGTAAGGATTGTTCTAGTTTTCGGAAACCAACGCAGTTACCGCTCGAAATTGGACGATCTCAGTGGGACGGACCGACGTTGAATTAAGGTCTGTCTATGCTTTTGACATTTTATTGCGTTTTTCATCATAATATTATATTTATTTGCCATTAATATCTTCAGTTTTCCCCTAACTAACTGTCAATTGCGTATTTTATTTAATCAAAGCTGATAATCTAGTATACTTTTTAGCCTCTTTTGGAGCGTTTTCGGTATGCTTTGTAGAAGGAACTAACACAACCCAAAATTGCCAGATTTTCTCATGAATGTGAATATTTGAAGCAAACTAACGGTAAATATTGCATTGTAAGAGCATATACTTATACATTAATTCTTAATATTGTGATTGATACCAAAAATAACCGGGAAAAGCCGTGTTCTTACAAGCTTACAAGCCGTGTTCTTACCCATTTACCCCAAACGCCCCAATCGCCCCAAGCGCAAAATCCTTCGTGAAAACGGCTAGTGTGGGCTGCACCGACCACTTCATCACCATATCACGGTAATTGCGACATTTACGATAACTCTTGCTTGCAATTGGCGCCCCGTCGGCAGAGACAGCGAGGACAACTAGAGGGCCGCATGCCAGTTTGACCACATCCGTAACGTTGACGTGGGATAAACTTATAAACAAAATGCAGCAGATGATTATCGCCGGCAGTGCAGCAGCGGATCCAGAACGGGAGTTTGGGGGGGGGGCAAAATTCCTAAAAATCTCACATAATTCTGAAAACTCATCGGATTTCGCTTGCTTATGAATTGTTAGCTGATTTAAAACAAACTTTCATTAGTAAAAGTTGCTTAGATTTACTTCTATATCAGGAAATGTGTCAATTTTGCGCCGATTTCAGGCGGTTTGGGGAGCAATTGCCCATTTTGCCCAACCGTAGATGCACCACTGCGTCAGTGCGTCATTTTAACGACGACGCGCCAAGCAGACAACTGCCAACAAATGTACTGCTACCAAAGTTTTCCATTATATCTCAGAGCATTTAATGGAAAAAGGAAAAGGAAGGAAAAGAAAGGTATACGATACTGCTATAAAGGCAAAACTATATAGTAATAATACTTATGACATGCTGTAAAAGAAAACGGAAAAAATTAAAGTGACATAAGGAGGCTTTCATATTTTATATAATTTTCTGTGAAGAAAATTGAAAGAGCTCATTTTTAGGGAAACTTCTGCTCGCCAAAGTTGGGGGGGCGCCGCCCCCCCGGTCCAGATGTTGGGGGGCAAGCGCCCCCGCTGCCCCCCCCCCCCCCCCCCCTGTTCCCGGGCCCCTGCTTATATCTACGATCAGTAACATATTTATAGTGCTGGGTAGCAACTTGTCTGCGGTTAATATTTTTCCCAATTTTACCCCCCTTTTCACTAACCTGGTACCGCCTATGGCAAAAAATATGATTTTTAACTGTTTTGCCTAATGTCACAATCACATACCATTTCATTTCTTTAAAAAACACATCAAAAAATGGTTTTATTACGCATTTACTTCACCCCCAATATTGAGTGACCTGCACACGCCTATGATTTTTGAATTTTTAAACGCCACTGTCATATATCAATTTCCAATTCAATCTCTATCGATTCGTATTAATTGTGTTAAAATCGGTCGATAAACATGAAAGCTATGTTGGATCAAAAATACCACTAAAATTTGTGGTTTTTGCCCCCCTGTTGCCCCCCTATCAAAAATTTATATTTTTTATTATTTAGAAATGTAGATCGTGTTGAGGGGAACCAAACGCCGTTTCATTTTTGAAAATCGGACGGGTAGATCTCGAGATCTCCGGGGGGGGCGGAATCCCCCCCCCCCCTGTTACAAATAGGGGTAGCCAGGAGCCTGTTACAAATAGGGTTAATTGACATATTGGATTGACGCCCCTCTGGACCATGCCGCCCCTGTCACCGAGGAAATATGCTGCCCTCGGGCCTGCAGCCCTCGGGCCTTAGCACATCCTGGATCCGCCACCGCTTCGAACACCCCCCAAATATCTCGAGAACTATGACAGTTAAGAACAAACGGGAAAACAATCGAAAGCTCTTGCAAAATCATTCCCATTTGGTGTACTCCAATGTTAGCTCAGGTCAAGGCTCCAGGTAGCTCAGGTTTAGGCTCCAGAGGTCACCACAAGTCACGAGGCCATTTTGTCCCAAAATGTTTATCGTAAATAACGTTGTATCGGTTAAACATAGAGCAATCATTTTAACACCGTCGTGTTTGTCTTGGCAAGGCGCTTCGAAACATATCAATTGTTGTGACATTGTTAGGTCAACTTAAAACATTGACATCAAGTCAAGGTCATTTGGTGACCCAGGTAGGTCATGGTGTATATGGGGCGACGCGATTCGACGAGAAAAACACAGTGTAATGGCATTTCCACGTCTCTATCTTCATTCTATCTACGAGAACAAAATCGAGAAACTTGAGTCTGACCTGTTTGCAAGAGATCTTGGCACATACCTGCCTATGATAGAGCGAACATGTGTTCAAACTTTAACCTACTCCGTATCTCGCCACTCCACAGCACCGGCTGCCACCCCTGCCGTGGCTCTTAACACAGGCAGCTGAGTTTGTATGCATTAATGTATGTGTGATTCAGGGATTGATAAGATTGATAAAGCCCGGTGTGACCACACGGCCAGACTTCCCGACCACGATAGCACGGCACTGATAGCTGCAGCGAACCAGCCACCTCGCTAGGTTCAAGCGGCCACACAGAGTCCTGACTGCCGGCTGCGCCGCCCACCTGAACGCTCTCCGCGCGAAGGATGGCGCGTGAAGACGCCGACGAGGATTGAGCGGCTTTCCTCTGCAGTGTTAAAACTGGAGAGTTGAGGGATTGTGCGCCTGGCGTTGCGGGATCAGCAACTGCTTTGTGAGACCGTGCTACTACAAAAACGAGCGTCATTGTAAGAACGAGCTGGCACTGTGAGAACCTGCTGCTAGTGTGAGAACGTGCTGCTGCTGTGGAAACCTGCTGCGACTACAATAACCTGCTGCTGCTGTGGAAACCTGCTGCGACTGCAAGAACGTGCTACTGCTGTGCAAACCTGCTGCGACTGCAAGAACCTGCTGCTGCTGTGGAAACCTGCTGCGACTGCAAGAACCTGCTGCTACTGTGCGAGCCTGCAGCAGTACTGTGCTAACTTTGTGATACTGTGAGGACCTTGTCTTCACTAGAACCGCCGCTGTATGTGAGCACCAGTTGCTAGACTGGTACTGTCGCTGTGTGAGAACTGCGTTCCTGTTCAGCCGGCTGCTCCTGCGCCCATCACTGCTGCTACAGCGAGACGTCCGAGAGCACCTCCACTATGGCGATCCCCTGCAGTGAGTGTCTGCGGTGGGCGTTTGTCTGCCTGAGTGTGGTGGCGGCGGCCAGCGGGGTTACCCTGCTCGGCGTGGGGATCACGGCGCTGACCAGTGACGACTGGCAGCTGGTGGAGCTGTTGGACGCGGCCCTCTGTCCCGCCGTCGGTGCCGTGCTGACTGCGGTCGGCGGCGTGGTGGCGGTGCTGGGCACTCTGGCCGCTTGCGGCGCGCGGCTCGAGGACCGCCAACTGCTGCAAGTGTTCTTCTGGCTAACACTAGCACTGCTGGTGGTGTCAGGGGTCGCCCTGGTGGTAGGGTTCGCCATGGGCGCTCAGGCCGCCCTGGAAGACGTCCGTGGAGGGATGACGGCGTCGATCGGCAGGTACAGCGGTGATGAGGAGGTGCGTCAACGGTGGGATGGCATGCAGGGCGGGTTTCAGTGCTGCGGAGTGGAGGATGCCACAGACTGGGCGCCCGTGCTAGGCTACAATCATGTGCCGTCCTCCTGCTGCCAGACCGACGAGCTGGAGCCGGAGCGCTGCACTGCCTTCAGGGGCTCCTACAACGTCGGCTGTGTCCGAAAGATGGCGCCGGTTGTGGAGACGTACAGTGCCGTTATAGGGGGCACCAGCGTCGCCGTGGCGGTGGTGCTGCTCGTGACCATGGTGGCGTCATATGCTCTCATCAAGTCCACGGAGGTCGCAAATGGTTATACAGCGCTGGTTTGTCCGGCTGGCTCCATCTGAGCTGGCTCCAACCTGGGAGGTTACAAAGTGCTGTCTTCAAGATTAGGCGAAAGGAACGTGCACAGTGCAAGGAGTAGCGATGTGTATCTACTGCTAAAATAACAATTCGTTTGAATGCTGCTTAGATCCAGGGGCATAGTTTCTCAAAATCAGCTCGGGGGCTGAACTCAGGTCCAGCCTAGCATACCGAACATGTTTACTCTCATCTGATTTCCCCATCATGAATATAGCTTTTACGTTTGATATACAGAAAAATATCGTATTGTGTAATTTGATTTGTCTCGTATTTCTTTATATTTTCCCGTTTACAGTTGCTATATGTAATATCTGCTTATAAGTTGACGGGGCTGACTGACAACAATCTGAGGGGTTGAGCCACAAGTTGAGAGGGCTGAAGCCCCCTCAACGGAATAGGATCGTACACCCCTGATGACATAAAAACACTGTTGTGTTGAGTAATGCGAGCACCATCGAAAGTAAGTCAACCTTGCTCAGCAGTCGGCAATTTTGGTGATCGTGCACACCAATTATCCTGACGCATTTGTTTTACCTTTTGTCACCAATATCTAAAGTTGGGATTTCGCATATGTTTATAAGACAGCGCAGTGCACAGATCATTAATGTTGCCTCCATGCGTCTATGCACAGATAATTAATGTTGCCTCCATGCGTCTATGCACAGATCATTAATGTTGCCTCCATGCGTCTATGCACAGATCATTAATGTTGCCTCCATGCGTCTATGCACAGATCATTAATGTTGCCTCCATGCGTCTATGCACAGATAATTAATGTTGCTTACATGCGTCTATGCACAGATAATTAATGTTGCCTCCATACGTCTATGCACAGATAATTAATGTTGCCTCCATGCGTCTATGCACAGATAATTAATGTTGCCTCCATGCGTCTATGCACAGATCATTAATGTTGCCTCCATGCGTCTATGCACAGATCATTAATGTTGCCTCCATGCGTCTATGCACAGATCATTAATGTTGCTTACATGCGTCTATGCACAGATAATTAATGTTGCCTCCATACGTCTATGCACAGATCATTAATGTTGCCTCCATGCGTCTATGCACAGATAATTAATGTTGCAGCTCCATGCGTCTATGCACAGATAATTAATGTTGCAGCTCCATGCGTCTATCACATGGAAGGTTTGGTTCCGCTGTACCGATGCCGCCATTGCGCCGCCACTGATCTGCTTCGACGCACTGCGAAGTGTCGCCTCGGCCCTATTGCGCGGGTTGCGCCCGTTGATGGTGTCCTCGCCAGAGTTGACACTGGCAGTACCTTATATGGCACTGGTACCTTATATGGCACCATATATGGCACCATATATGGCACCATATATGGCACCCTATATGACACTGGCTGTCTCAACTAATAGCCGCTCCTTATCAGTCCAATGACTCATCGGAAGGCGTGGCAAGGGCTGCAAATATACAAGTCTGCTACTGCTAGCATTTACGACGTTTTTCTTCTTCTGGAGAGCCGTTGCTATCTGAATAATTACCATGCCCGTAATCATACCCAGGGGCACGTTAAAATTACATATGTAAATGGTCTGTACTGCAAACATTAACGACGTTTATTTCCCGGATTGCTGTTGCTTTCTAATAAATTCCGCGGGTACGTATGCCGCAGTGGCTGCTCGTGGTCCTCAAAGTACCTAAGGCCCAAGTCCAGAAGTTGCAACGGAGGAGCAACTACGACTTGCAAGTTTAGTTAACAAACTTAAAACAAATCACAGGCGTATGAACGGGGGCGGGGGCCATGCCCCTACTATTTGATCAGAATTATTGATAAAATCTGAATTTTTATATAATAAGGGAAATTGGGGTCAGTAAAAGGTAGATCAAGACGAGAGGAGCTCAAATACCTATTCAAATAATTTTTGCATAGGGGGCTGGGGTTCACTCAATACGAGATTGAAGTTTCGACCCCACACTTTACATGACGTTCCTGCGATTCTGAAACAAATATGAAATAAGCCGTTCAAGTTACTTAGGTTTTCTCTCAAATCATGTCAGAACGTAAGCCAATTTACGGCCGATTGCAGGCATTTGGGAATGCCCCGTTGGTCTCCATTGAAGCCGGCGGTGCCAAAATCTTAACTCTAGTTCGGAAATTATATCAAAGACTTTGCATTCAATCATAGCTCTAATATATACAGATTACAGTCACAGTTCTCTATGCAAAGAAAACCGGCAGATTTTAACCAAAAGTCACACCTGGCGCCATCTATTGCCTGGGCTGACACATCGCGGCAGCATTCGAATCTGAGCCATTCGAGCAGCACGAGAAGGCTGGAGCGGAAACCGTGCTGGGAAGAGGAGAAAAGATGATTTTCAGACATATAGGAGTATAGCTGCTGCTGAGCAACTTTCTCCACAAGCTTAGGGAAGGCAGGGACGATGGAGATGGGACGAAAGTTGGATGCTTCGGAAGGGCTGCCGGATTTGTGGATAGTGTGAACGGTGGAGTGCTTCCAGGACGCGGGAAATTCACAGGTTGTAAGACAGGTGTTGACAGGATAGAGAAGGACGTGACCAATGGGATCAAAACACAGCCTGATAATCCCGATGCTAACACCGTCAGAGTCAGTGGCAGAAGAGTTTTTCATAGAAAAAAGAACAGACCGGAGAGACTGAAGTGAGATAGGTTTCAGTGAGAAGGCACAGGCACCCACCCTGGGTAGCCTGCAAGGAAGACGAAGGGGCTCCCCCTGGCTCGGACCTCACCCGCGACTCGAGGACCTACCCCCACAAAGTACTCGTTCAGCTCGTTGGGGGTGGCCTCAGGCGCAACTCGCTGAGTGAACCTCTTGCCCTCGATCACCTGACACACGTTGCGAAAGATGGAGACCGGACCCTTCCTCCTCACCCGGCTGGAAATGTCGTTTGACATCTCGTCTGATGGCCGATTTCACTTGTTTATCCAAGGTGAGGAAGGCAGGAGTCCAGCCCTCTCGGGCAAGAAGTCCACGGCCCTGCGCCATAAGTCGCAGGGTGGCGTCCGAGGCAGGGGGGGGGGGCGAAGGGTTGTGAATTTTGAGGCGCTGTAAAGGAGCATGATAGTCAAGAACAGGTAAGAGCAGCTGGGTGAAGGCAGACCACTGATCCGTCAATCCCACGCGCGAGAAAACCGGGCTTCAGTCGGTGTGATACAATGAGGCATGGAAGTCAAGGACATTCACACGGCTCAGGCGTCTAGATTGAACAATGGAAGGTCGAGCCCTCAGTTTGGGGATGGTGAGATATGCCTTAGTAAAATAATGATCACTATAAGAACACGGTAAGACACAAACATCATGAACAAAAGTTGCAGAGTAAGAGATAAAAATGTCTAAGAGTGAGCCAGATCTAAAAGTTGGCATATCTACAAACTGATAGAGGTTGAAACTATTCATGAATTCTGTCAGATCGACCTTACCATTGTTCGAGTCTAGACCAAGTAAATTGCAGTTCAAGTCACCTGTAATAAGAATGGGATCGGCAGACATTAAAAGCACACGTTGTAGTTGAGATTTGAGACAGTCAACATCAGCTGATAGGTGAGTATAGTATGACGTGGTGGTCTATATGCTGCACATAAATTAAACCGACGCCCACGATTATCTGACACCGACAGACACAGAGTTTCAAATTTGCATATATTACAGCTGCACACCGACTGGAGTCTGTTGACCTTTAAACCCGTCTTACTAAGGACTGCGACCCCCTCCCCCCGTAACCCCTGCCCTCAGAACGGTCCGCCCTTGATAACAAGTATCCCGGGAAGTTGACATATCTAGAAGTAGTTTCCAGTTTCAGCCAAGTCTCCGTTAAAATGCAAACATCGCAATTCAAATGACTGAGATCATGGCGCAATTATAAAATCTGTGGCTTGATGGATTGTACATTTAAAGCAAGAACACACAAACACTCACACCCACTGCTCCTCAGCGCCGATGACCGTTCCTGTCTCCTACAATGACGCCTCCCTCCACGCCTCCCCCTGGCACGTCCACGGCCGCCGCGCCGAACAGTCCTTTTTCTGTTTTTTGTTTTTTCCCCAGCTAGCCGCAAGGCTATTGCCGGGGAAGTTAACTGGTGATTTAGCCAGGTAAAATGTTTTAACGTTACGTTAAGCCGGCTAATGTTGTCCGTCACAGAAAGCAGAAGGCGGAAGCAAAGGCAAAGGCAAAGGTTTTACGTTAAACCGGCTCATGATCGTCCGGTGCAAATAGCGAGAGGGAGGCCGAAACAGGGAACACAGACATTCAACATACAAGCAGGCAT
This sequence comes from Chirona hameri, assembly GCA_036785665.1. Taxonomy (NCBI): domain Eukaryota; kingdom Metazoa; phylum Arthropoda; class Thecostraca; order Balanomorpha; family Balanidae; genus Chirona; species Chirona hameri. The sequence continues at coordinate 74,951 of JAXIVJ010002472.1, forward strand.
ACACTAAAAAGTTCTAGAAGCGATTCTAGTTAAAAATAAAAATAAAATAAGAAATAAAAAACGAATTAATTAATTAATCGATTAATCAATTTATTAATAAATCAATCAATCAAATTCAACACACACAAAAAAATAGGTGGGGCGGGTGACAGGCCCAGGTCGGATCTTCATAACATAACTTTTACCGCGGCCGGTCCCGCGGGGGTGCATTTCTCTGCCGTCTAAATGTCCGGTTTTGAATATACACTCCCGGGAAACGTGTGCAGCGATTTATGTTGATGTACCTGGCCTCTATCTCAGGAATGGAGCACACTCCAGATCAGATCTGGTGTGCAGGGCTGGGAGAAGTTACCGTTCTGCCATTCTAATCGGCGACAAATCTATAGCCATCGGTGGAGTAATCGGTGACAAATCTTAGACAGACAAGTAGGTACCATACCTTTGCAAATGATCACCTCTGTCATGATACTCGCAAATTAATCATTAATATATCATTAACCCTGCAGCTCTAAAATTATCCTGCAGCTCTAAAATATAAGCAAGCGGTACAATCACGGTAGTTTTGGGGGTACAACCACGGTAAATAAAACACTGGAGGATGACCAGTTCGTACAAAGAGTTCGTGCCGGGCGCAGCCTGGCGGCTGGGACCCGGCACGTGAACGCCACATGCTGTTCAATTACAACGGAGACAGAATGGTAGTGTGTCGCCGTTCTGTCTCCGTTCGGGTATGCATCGTTTGCAGAGTACAGAACAGAGGCCATCGAATGGGCACCAAAAGTAGGGGATCTAAACCGAAGAAGAACATCTGAAGGCAAGTAGCACACCTATGCACATGCCCGTAACCGAAATGAAACACATTATTGGATAAATTCACCATTTTAGTCTAAGAAAATATGTAAAAATCCATAACTAATTGTATTTCGTTAAAATGAAGAAGACTAATAAAACAGCATGTCATATGCAAAATAAAATATTACTCTTCTTGAATGGGGCCCCACGAAATACAACAGCAAACGGCATTCGTGGCGCAGCTAGTCACGTTATTCTAAATTTGGTGTGTTCCTATCGGGAACACAGTGGCGGGCGGTGCTGCCGGCTTGATGACGTCATTGGGAGGATATACTCAATGGCGTAGGCCTGTTTACTACTCAATCGGACTTAATGGCTACGAGTGGTAGGTTTCGTCCCGATCGGACATAATGGCTACAAGCGGTAGGTTTCGTTCTGATCGGACTTAATGGCGGGGTTAGGTTAGGTTAGTTTAGGTTGCCCTCCCAACGACGTCATCAAGCCGAGGCACCGCCCGCCACTTATTCAGGCTCGTCACACTACCTACAGTGCAGTGTACGGAAGTGTGACGCCTGCCCACTGAATTCAATAATCCGTGACCCGCTTGACCTTTGAGCTGCACTTGTAAGTTTGTGTTTGAAATGTCCTGATACTATTATTTATCATGACAAAAACAATCTGGAATCCAACAATTTTGAGTAGGATTATAATATTCGATTATGCTTTCATCACAAGACATACATTTTGTGAATTGGAACACTGGGTGGAAAACGTCACCCTATGGATACTATATAACTATTTTTCCTGTGTTTTATTATGAATTTTCCACTCCTTGTTTTCAAATGTATTAGGATAATTGGAACCCTGATTCTGATTTATGAATGCAATGATAGGGACAGCCTGTGGAGGGAAAAACTGGTAAAAATTGGCCCAGTTACTAACTAATTATGGTAAGCTAACTAATATACTAATATTGGGTTGGGTATTGATAAATGTAAATATACTAATATTGGGAATTAATGAAGGAGACTACATCTGCTTTTTTGTTTAATTTTCTACGCTTAAAGGGATTATACGGGTTTCCTTCTTGAAAGTAAATGCACTCTTTTGCAGTTGTATGAGCTTTAAACACGTTTAAGACATATAACAGGGACCTCAATGCTCATTTAGTCCATTATTTCATAAATTAACAGCGTTAAAACTTGGGCGTTTTCGAGACTAGTATCAGATAACGAGTACTTGATCGGCACTACTGTCCACCACTTTTATCTTAAGATCAATTTGAGAGTTTTTAATTATCTGCAAGACCTACACTGGATCACAAAATTATTATGCAATGCAAAACTGACGGGAATTTGTATTACTACACACTTCGTTGAGGTTGTGTGTTTTTGTGGTTTTCTTTTCTCTGGCCTTTAGCGTTGAGAATTTGGTGGTGGCGTATTAATTTTTTGGCATGAAAATTCATGAAAAACATAGCATTTTATGGGAAAACTAGGTAACTGCTGCTGTCGTTGGAATAAAACAAGTTTATTTTCTTTCAAGTATTGCTTATTTTACCGGAAATATGCCATACGTGAGGTGTTTTTATTAGCATAAAAGAGATGACTGGCTCTGCCTCAGCCGGTCCTGCAGAAAATATGCGGTGGCATCACCGCGCACTTTGGAATGTCCTTATGTGCAGAAGAGGTCATTTCCAGACAAATGTGGCTACCGTGGGACTTCTACCACCTTTTAAGTACGTTTTACTATGTAACTCAATTATTCTGAGAAAAACATGTATAATCCCCTTTAATGTTTGTTTTTTTGCCAGAATTTTCTACTCCGCACCCCAGTTCCAACGCAATCCTAGGACCCTGTTCATCCATTATCAAAATCCCAAATGTGTCAGGGAAAATTGGTCTTAAATTAAAAATACAACCTCTCAAGTGGTCACTATCACATCATCATGTTTAACAAACATTAGTAAAATAATTTATATAGGTTTAGGTAGGAAGGTTTCTGATGTGCTGTACCCTCGGACACATCCTATTCCAGACTGTTATGCTATCAGAATGTAGGTGATAATGTTTGTTTTTTGACACACTAAATCACGGATAGTTGCCAAGTGGTTTAGTGTGTCATTATTATCTACATTCATTCTAATAACATGGCAAGTGCGGAGTTAATATTTATCTGAGGTTACTGCAGTTGACCCTACCTTGTTCAATGTGTGGAAAAGTTAAGATTGGTCAAAAGCAGAATGGCAAAAATGTGATTTGATATGAAACATGTTTGACATAATCCTAATGTTAATCACATTTTCTTTTAATGTGGGATAGCCCTTTTTTGAGGCTCATAATGTATAATAGAGTTAATAAAAACCACAGCCTCATACTATGTAATATATTAATACAAAAATGAGACAAAAGAGACGACAGTTTCAGGCATGGCCCATCTTCAGGTCTGCCGACCTAGACCAGTTTGCCTCAGAAATACAAAAAAAGGTAATTATTTATTCGTATCTGGTCACAAAAAGTCCAAAAAAGTGATTAAAAAAATGACGTCATGAGTTTCTTACACCTAGGGAGCCATCACTCAGTCAAAAATAGAGATATTGCTTTGAAATTTGGCTTGAGTATTATCCATACTCAGTTCTCTCACATATATTCGGTTTTTAACATCTTTGAAACTTTTGATTTTGTGGTGATTTTTCCAAAAAAAGTCAGTTTTTGTTCATTTTAGGGGTCAAAAACCCAAAATTTCGAACATCCGAGATTGCCATGTTAAAGAAAATGACACTTCATATCTTTGCTGAATTGTGTTTGCAATTTTCTTCAAAACTCTGTTTTCTACGATTTTTTCAAACATTTATCGTTTTTCCAACAACATGACGTCATCAAAACGTCATTATTACCCAAATTTCTCAACCAATTTCAACAAAAAATTTACAGCATATGTATAATTGTTGTAAACTCAGCTGCTGCAAATTTCAGCAAGATGCGTCGCATATGTAAAAAGTTATGTAAGACAAATCTCAAGGGGGGTCGTTTTAGGACCCCCCCCCCGTAAGGCGAGGGTTAATATTCCACTTTTTCTTGCTGGGCAGAGAGTCGATGGTGTGAGTAGTTGACACACGGCACAGGTTGGTTGGCCGTGTGATGTCGGCAGGCTCCGTTGCAGTCCAGTGCAGCTGATGAGGTTGGCCTCCTGACAGATGATGTTGCCGGGGCAGAGCTGAACACTGGGACGATGCTGCTGGACGATGACTTATCCAGATGGGCCAGCTCCCTAGCCGATGGCTTGGCGTAGGGGCGGCGCACCGTCGCGGAGAACGGACGTTCCAAACTGCGATGTTACTGCAGCTGGAGAGGCTTGAGTCCGTCTTGAGGGGCACAGGTCCCCTCAACCGCCGCTGTCACCATTGTCGGTGAGGGATCGAAAGAGACGTCCGACAGGGCCGAGATATGTATTCAGAATCTCCCTCGCACAGCGCCCGTGCGTGTGCGTGTGGTCCGTCGGTGAGACTGCTCCCGAAATAGCCGGCCGTCAGCTGGCTCGGCGTCAGGCCGGTTGAACGCCAGTGGAGGAGTGGCGCATCCAAATATAGGACAGCCCTGGAGCGTGCTCACTTGTATGTGATATGAAGAGAAGGGCTTCTGTCCCACACCAGTGACAACTGAATCAGTGACAACTGAACCAGGGACAACTGAATCAGTGACAACTGAATCAGTGACAACTGAATCAGTGACAACTGAATCAGTGACAACTGAATCAGTGACAACTGAATCAGTGACAACTGAATCAGTGACAACTGAATCAGTGACAACTGAACCAGTGACAACTGAACCAGTGGCAACTGAACCAGGGACACCTGCACCAGGGATAACTGAACCAGGAACAACTGAACCAGTGACAACTGGACCAGTGACAACTGAACCAGTGACAACTAAACCAGTGGACAAGTGAACCAGGGACAACTGGACCAGTGACAGTTGAATCAGGGAGTACTGAACCAGGGACAACTGAACCACACTGGGACGAGCGCTGGTGTCGCTGCGATAGGAGAGGGCGCTGGTGTCGCTGCGCCCGGACGCCATGTTGTGGCGCTCCGCTATTTTAGTGTTTTTAGCCGTTTTTAATCGAGTGATGGCTTTGTGATCTTTGCCAAAATGTCTACAAGTGCTTTGTGGAAGTGGTGTTTCGCCATTCTGGTGACTGTTCTCCCTCTCGGACTCACCAGCGTCGTGGAAGTGATTATGTCGGGTGCGCCGCAGCTGTCTCACCAGGACTTTGTTAACACGGCGGGCGTAGTGGAGGGTGTACCATTCGGCGTGACCTTGAACTCCCAGTCGGCTGATGATCGGGGTCGGGTCGTGCCGGTCTCCGAGTCAAGCCGGCCGCTGCTCCGGCCAGTGAATGGTGTCGCCATCTATACGCGCCAGGAGTTACTGGAGTTTCGACGACACTCCGGGACCCCGCTGAGTGGCGCTGCAGTCGCACTGCTGCGGCGGCTCGGGCTGCGGAAGCGTCGCCGGGACGTTCGAGCTGGCTGCAAATCTCACCGCCCGATACGAGTTCGCATCACCGAGCGGACGACGCCCAGTCCTGCTGAGCGAGGAGGCACTGTTGCGGGAGGCCCGCACCTTGCTCGGCCGCCGCGCCTGACGATTCGACAGACTCGGCAGGCTGAGCTCCGGGCAGCGGCGGCCGAGAGTGCTTCCTGAACGTGGGACACCTGAACGTGGGACACCTGAACGTGCGCTCCCTGACGGCGCATATCGACGAGGTGAACCACCTGCTCATGTGTAGGCGGCTCGACGTGCTCTGCATCAGCGAGACGTGGCTGACAGACGCGGTGGAAACTCGGATGCTGCAATTCCCGGGCTACGTCATCAGCCGGTGCGACAGGCGAGGAGGGAAGTCTGGCGGCGGGGTTGCCATAATCTACCGCAACTCCATAACTGCGGAGCCGCTACGGGTCCCGACTGCATCATCCGCCCTCGAGAGTCTCTGGCTGCGACTCATACTCAAGTCACCTGTCATCATCGGCACAGTCTACCGGCCACCATCGAGTTCGATGACACCCGCCCTCGACGACATGCACAGTCAGCTGACGAGCATTCTCGGCCGCAATCTACCAGTGTATCTGCTGGGAGATACAAACATCGACGCCTCGCGACCGGAGAAGCAGGGTGTGACGTCATACCTGCAGCAGCTGAGCGACCTGTCACTGACCCAGCTCATTACCGCGCCAACTCACCCCGGACTGAATCCATCGCTAATTGACCACTTCATCACGAACAAGCCCGATCTGACAGCAAGCGCGCGCGTCGTGTCGTGTGATATAAGTGACCACGACCTCATCACCGCGACAGTTTCGGTCATAAAGACGCGCCACGTGGTGAATACCATTAGTGTGAGGTCCAATCGGAATGTCAACACAGACGCCCTGTGCCTGGACCTGCTGCGGGCGGACTGGTCATCCCTGTACGACGCCAGCTCCACGCCCGAAAAGTGGAGCTGCTTCCTGCAAACATGGAGCCCGATTATTGATGCCCATATGCCAGTGCTTACCATCAAGCTGAAGCACAGGCCGTACCCGTGGCTGCAGGATGATGAAGTCAGAGAGGCGATGGCTGCGCGTGACCAGGCGCGCATTGACCGCCAGCTGACACCTTGCGACGCCGCCGAGACGGAGTTTCGTTTACGCCGAAATGCTGTCAAGATGGTACTCAACCGGGCGTGCGCTTCATATTTCCAGACTTCATTCAGGAACTCAAGATCGAGAACATGGCGTGACATCCGTCAATTTCTGGTATCGTCGGGAAAAACGGCGCCCAGGACCAGTACTGCATCGAACCTGCACGACCTGGGCTGGACTGACCGGCTCAACAACTTCTTCGCGTCGGTTGGAGGAGACGTGGCGAGGTCGCTGGCGGCCGCCGACACCGGGGAGCCGCTGCCGCCGCGCCCGCCGCGCGTCTGCAGCGACGCGTTCTCGCCGCGGCCTGCCCAGCTGCCAGAACTGTCTGCCGCACTGCAGCGGATGAGCTCGTCCCGTGCGTGTGGCCCAGACGGCATAACTGTTGATATGCTAAGGAAGACGTTCGCCGTAGTGGGGCCCCATCTGCTGCACTTAATTAACTCATGCGTAGCAAAATGCGACATGCCTGGTCAGTGGAAGTCTGCCGTCGTTATCCCGCTGTACAAGAAGGGCGACCGGCGTGACCCAGGCAACTATCGGCCGATTTCAATCATCCCCGTTGTGGCCAAATTGTGTGAGCGCGTGGTGTGTTCGCAGCTGATGACCTATCTGGACTGCAATGCTCTGCTCTGCCCGCAGCAGTATGGTTTCCGGCCCGGCATGTCCACGGGGGCGGCTGTGCTCGACGCAATCACGTATGTCACTGACAACATTGACAAGGGCCTCGTGACGTCACTCGTGACGGCTGATACTTCGAAGGCATTCGACAGCGTCGAGCATGGCCGCCTCTTGGACAAGCTGGGCTGGTACGGGATTCGGCCGGACTGGTTTGCTGATTGGTTGAGGGGACGTAGCCAGGCTATCGGGTCGTGTCCAGTGAGTGTGACACACGGCGTGATCCAGGGCTCGATTTTAGGGCCCATCTTGTACCTCATATTCACGAATGACCTGGCTCAACATCTGTCACATGTGAAAGTCGTCATGTACGCTGATGATGTCCAGTTCCTTGACGCTGACACTCCACAAAACTTCCTGGCTATCAAAGAAAGAGTTGAAAGTGACCTCTCGGTAACTGTACAGTGGTTTATTCAGAACAGACTCAAAATTAACCCATCCAAAACTGAAATGATAATTTTGAAGTCTCAACGTCAAAAAACGAACACCAGTTTCTCAGTCCATTTCGGTAGTGATGAAATTTTTCCGTCACCAAGCGTCAAGGTCCTGGGAATCATAATCGACCCTCACCTTACGTGGGATTCGCATGTCACGTCTGTCGTTCGGCGCTGCAACATGATACTTGTCAGCCTAGCCAGGATGCGAAACAGACTACCGAAAGACACAAAACGTATACTTATCGAAGCGTTGGTTTTTCCACATATCCGCTATTGTATCAGTGTGTGGGGTAGCTGCTGCATCTCTCAGAAAAAGCGCATTCAGAAAGTGATCAACTTCGGCGCGCGTATCGTTTCTGGCCTTGACCGAAGAGCTCACATTACTCCTGTACTGAGCGAGCTGGAGTGGAAATGTGTCGATGATATGGTACGTGTCAGCGATGTAGCCATGGTCCGTAGCCTACTTACCTCGGACAATGCACCACAAATTCTACGGGAAAAGTTGCTGCTCAGCTCTGACGTGTCAGTCCGCAGCACGCGTGCAACCGAGCGAGGGCAGCTGCGTCTGCCTCGCGTGCGAACTGAGTTTGCCCGACGCGGGTTTTTGTGTCGCGCCAGCAAGCACTGGAACGATTCGTCGTGAGTGTAGCAGTGTCTAAATCGCGAGATGCCTCTATTTGCAAAGTGTTTTATTAGAGCTTTTTTTATCTGATTTTAATCTACTCCGATGTATGTTTTTGTATATGTATACGACGTGGTCACCATAAAAACCATGAAATGGAGGGACCTAATAAACTGTATGTAACCAGGACAACTGAACCAGTGCCAACTGAACCAGTGACAACTGAACCAGGGACAACCGAACCAGGGACAACTGAACCAGTGACAACTGAGGTCAAATTTTGAAATTGACCTAGCCCGTTCACCATTAATATTTTGCGAAGCGTCTTGACGAGATGAACACGATGGTGTTCTGAACCAGTGACAAGTGAACCAGGGACAACTGGACCAGTGACAGTTGAATCAGGGACAACTGAACAAGGGACAACTGAACCAGTGACAACTGAAGCAGTGACACCTGAACCAGGACAACTGAACCAGGGACAACTGGACCAGTGACAGGTACAGCGTTGTGGCCGATTAAGTGACAGGTACAGTGACAGAGACAACAGGACCAGTGACATAGGTTCAGATGTTGCTATGGTTACGAAGCTGTTGACATCACCTTGATTAGCTCCAGTCCTGTGATTCCTTTTTTTGTAGAATAATTAGAACAGAAATAGGTTTAAGTTATGTTAACATATAATTACAGAGGCAATGCTTAATTCTTTCAACTTTGAGGCACTAAAAGTGTAATATCTAAGGCAGTAGAGTGTTTCAAGATTTTGTGACAATTATGGCGCACTGACTCTTGACCTTTGAACATTTTGGAATTAAATAAATCGCTGCCATCAAGTTGGAAGACATCATATCATATAATTATGTATCAAGCCAGCTATCATCCTGCCTCATCCTGCCTACCTACATATTCTGCATTACTGATGGCTTCATCTCCAACTCACCTGGCTTGGTAGTACTTATCTAAGACCGCCTCCCGCCCTTCCCTGTCCTTGCTTGCCCCACGAACACCCCCCAACTCTGGACTAACTTATGTGCACCATATTTACTAGATCCACTTACAGTGTATCCTTAATCACCTCATAGTAAAACCAGAAATTGACAATACCTGTTGTCCAACCTCCGCTTCCAAGTAGGTGGCAGAATGTTCCGCTATTAGATGGTACATTGGGGGAACAATATTTGCAGAGGTGGGCCAGATAACCAAACTTGCTTCTTGGAAGTTAAAGCTGACCAAAGAGGTGTCCAATGTCACCTGTGCTCTTAGTGGTATCATGGTATTTGCCTAGGTCTGAAGCGGGGTGCGTATAATGCTCTTCAAAACTAACCTATTCTCGCATACATATGTGATGAATGCAAACAATCTCCAACCCAGGGAAGACTTTTGAAAACCACTAGTGAGGCATCAGTACAGTGTGATCCTGACAATAGGGACGACAAAATGTCTGGACTCTGCTGGAAGAAGTTCAAACCCACTAGCTTTGCAACAGGTTGTGACAAGGGTCAACAAACTTGAGAGTGCTCTGGTTGAGCTCTCAAAGCTGGTCTTTGAGGGCTTCAAAGCTCAAGAGAAACTTACCCAGGACCATGCAGAGAGGGTATGTCAAACCGTTCTTGAAGGCCTTGCAACCCAGCGCACATTTGCTGATGTAGTAAAATCTACACCATTTGCTGCCAAAACAACACCTCCCACCAACAATCCCGGCCCTGACCACCGTGGAGCTCCCTCTTATAGGATATGTGAGCCTGGCGATCCTTCTGAGTACCGAAAAATGATAAGGTGGAGGTGGTTGGTGGAAGTTGAAGAGAGGAAAAAGCGGCAGTCATCAATCATCGTACGAGGGCTGCAGGCATCAACACCTGTGCAAGCTGTGGCCAGATTCAGGGAGGTTAGCCAGGTGCTAGTCGGCGAACAAGTAGTACTGTCTGAAGTTGTGAGGATCAAGAGAGACCCAGATCTCCATCGGGCCATATCCATGACGTACGACTACGCCAGCTTATCCTGGATCACGCTAAGGAACTTAATGATTCAGCATTCTCACAGGTGTATATAAGACGGGATTTGACCTTCAAAGAGCGTTCGGAGCTGAAGGACAAATACCCGCCAAAACATGGCCAGAGTCAGCAACCCCAAACCCTAGTACCCAACCCAGGTCAAATCGCACCGAGACAGGTGCCCAATCCACAGGATGAGACAATCCCCAAGCAACTAGTGAAAGCCACAGCTCCCGGATCAACTGTCTCAGTCAGCCCACAACAGGGCACTCCTTGCACTGAAGCCTCTGGTATGCATATATCGGTGATTGTGGGTCCCTTGGAGGGTCCGAGCTCAGAGTCAGCTCCAGAGACACAGCAGGTGCAAGTGATGAAGAACCAGACAGCTGCTAGTCATGCTCAAGGCATCCCACAACAGAGTCAGGGAAACTGAGGAGGGCCCGACATTCTACACGCACTTACACATTGAGTATGGTTCATTGCCATGTAAATGGATTATGCAACAAGATCAACACTATCAGAGACACTCTTGATATGCCTGAATGTATTGATTTAGTCTTGGTATCTAAGACACACCTGACATCAACAATCTCCAATGCAGCAATACTAATTCCAGACTATGAGATTATTAGGAATGACAGTGGGGAGTCTTCTAAACATGGGGTATGCGCTTACATAAAAGATAGCATAAAGTATGACAATGTTGACTCTAGTCACACCAATTTTCTGGGATTCCGATTGCCCTCTCTGAATGTGTATGTTTATGTTGTCTACCGGCCTCCATCGAACTCTACGATCCAAAACGACGCTTTAATCTTGTACCTGCAAGAAAGTTGTGGGGATAAAGAGGCCCTGTTAATATATAATTCCCACTAGGGCAAATGTTATTAGCATTCGAGCGCTCCGTCAGAGACAGAAGCGGACGGCCTGGGCCGCTGCTGGGGGGAGGGGGGCGGACGGAGGGACGAGTCAGCCTGCAGCTGACTCTAGTTCCGAGCCCCGCCGTTGGGTGTCGCGTCGATCTTCCGATCGGGACATCCCTGCAGTTCGCACGCTGAATAAACTTTTCGCCTCGTTAAAGCGTCAGGTTTGCGCCTTGTTTATATAATTTTGCAGTGACCAGTGTAAATATCGGTGGTTCACCGTAGGAGCGGTGACATGACACCGAGACGGAAGAAGGGTGCCGACGCAGCTACCGCTGCCACAGGTATGTCTTACTCGCCACACGCTGCGTACGGCGCCGGCCGCCATTGCGCACGCACGTCGCACCTGACATGGTCCGGCCGACCAAATGCCGATCTCGTTCGCGCGTCTGCACGATTCTGCTGACCCATATGAAGGACCATCGTTCGACATGTGCCATAGGGTCACAGACTCGGATACGGCATATGCGGTTCTGTCGCGGACTGCTTGGTTGTCTTCCTTGCGGCCCCGTGTGGTGCATTCTGGGTTGTGCGGCCCCGTGCGATGCTTTCTGGGTTCTGATGTCACATGGCTTTGTTAGGCGGCATTTCCCACTCTTCTGGTTATTCTTAGACGTCATTTCTCCCTGACTACTGTATGGCTGTCCGCTGACGCCATTCTCGCCCAGTTCTGTATACTGGCTGTCCGCTGACGTCATTCCCCCTGACCGCCGGTTGCTCGCTGTTCGCTGACGTCAGTTCTCACTCGCCTCCGTATGGCCGTCCGTTGACGTCATTTCCGGCTGCATCCGTATGCTGGCTGTCCACTGCCGCTATTTCACACGGACCTCTGTCTGCTTGCTGACCGTCCGCTGATGTCAATTCTCTCTCGCCCCCGGATGTCCGTCCACTGACGCCGCTTCCCACTAACCCCTGTGTGCTGGCTGTCCGCTGACGCCATTTCCCACTCACCTCCGAATGCTGGCTGTCCGCTGACGTCAATTCTCACTCGCCTCTCGATGGCTGTCCGCTGACGCCATTTCCCACTCACCTCCGAATGCTGGCTGTCCGCTGACGTCAATTCTCACTCGCCTCAGTATGGCTGTCTGCTGACGTCTTTCCGGCTGCATCCGTATGCTGGCTGTCCGCTGCCGCTATTTCACACGGGCCTCTGTCTGCTGACCGGCCGCTGATGTCAATTCTCACTCGCCCCCGGACCTCAGTCATCCGGTGACCCTCAAGGCTATCAAGAACGCTAACAGCTCCGATCATTCTCGCCAGCAAACGAACTACGAAGCCGTGAAATTCTTTAGTTAGGTTGTGATCATTGCATCATCCATTGCGAGTATGTCTTTGACAGGGAGGTCCATGTGCAGACCTCCCTCCCTTCCCGTCGGCTGTGGCACCGTGGAAACTACTCAAAGCTTTGCAGAAAAATCAGTGACATAAACTGGGATAATGAGTTTGCCCAACTCACAGCTCACCAAGCATTCGAAAAGCTTATAAATATTATTGACCCCTTCATTGAAGAATATATTCCCTGCTGAGATGATTCCAGACAGATGAACAAGGTACCCTGGAAAACATCCTCCCACATCCCTCAAGCGCAGACGTAAGGACGCTTGGAATGCTTATAAGCAGAATAAGGCTGCATATGGGAAGAAATCAGTTTTGACTCTCCAGACTTTGGACACTTGTCTTCATGCAAACCACGCTCTCCAGTACTTTACAGTACGATCACAAATAGATTATGAGAAGTCCCTGATGGAAAGATCAAAAGACAATCCAAAACTATTGCACTCTTATATCCGTCACAGGAAGACATATAGATCGTCGGTAGGACCGCTCAAGTTACAATCCGGGGAAACAACAAATGATCCTAGTGAGATGGCTAATTGTTTCAGTGCTGCATTTGCCAGTGTATATACCGCGGATGTACCAGCAAATCCTGCACCGCATCAACACTGCGATGCACGCTTAGCTAATATTGACTTTTCTGTCGAAGACGTGCATGGTGTCCTGTCCGGCCTGGATCCCAACTCTGCAATGAGTCCTGATGGCCTTCATCCCTACCTACTGCAAGCTTGTGCCGCTACGCTGGCATACCCACTCCACTGGTTATTTTGTCACTCACTGGTGGAAGACACACTGCCCGAAATGTGGAAGATATATCTTGTAGTGTCCATCTTCAAGAAGGGCTCCCGTTATGATCCCCTAAACTACAGGCCAATATCTTTGACATCAGTTCCTTGCAAGAGCCAAGAAAGGTTAATCTCCCGTGGACTCCATCTGTTTCTTGAAGAAAACAATGTGTTTGACAATGAGCAATTTGTATTCAGACCCGGGTGCTCCACTGATGACCAGCTACTGCTCACGTACAATTATATATCTAAGGGCCTAGACCGAGGGCATGTGGTGGATTTGATCCTCTTTGACTTCAGGAAGGCGTTTGATATTGTATGTCACTCCATCCTACTGGAAAAACTCAGATGTATAGGGATCCGGGGCCAGGTCATCGCTTGGTTACAGGACTTTCTTGTTGGACGAGCAATGCGTGTGATTGTCAAAGGCTCCAGCAGTAGGGATCAGACAGTATTAAGCCTCAGGGTTTAGTGTTAGGGCCAGTTTTGTTTTTAATCTATATCAATCATATTGCATCAACGCTCCATTGAAAATACAAGATCTTTGCAGATGATCTGAAAATCTACATGTGTCTGAACTCAGGAGACCCAGATGTTGCTGGAAGTATTCAGACGGACATTGCAAGCTTTCAACTACTGAATCCTGGGGCCTCAGAATGAACGCAAAGAAATGTGCTGTTCTGCGTTTCAAACGCAGATTCCTCACCACTAGTCCCCGGAATATATTATGAATGGAAAGGTGATACCCCATGCCTCAGCCCAGACAGATCTAGGTGTTCTCGTTGATGATGAGTTGAAGTTTCATGACCACCGCCGCAACACAGCCAGAAAGGCAGGTGGAGTAGCCCACAATTTCCTAAAATCCACCTTGTGCCGATCTCCTGACTTCATACTCCATATTCTCCAGACCCATATTCGTCCTATCATAGAGTATGCATCCACTGTCTGGCATACTGGATACCAACCAGACCTGAAGAGGCTGGAGGCTGTACAGCGGTTGTGGACTCGAAACATCATGGATCTCAAATAAGGAATATGGGGAGCGCCTCCAGGCTCACAACCTGTTTTCAGTAAAAGGCAGACTTTTCCGGGCTGACATGATCAAGTGCTGGAATATTTTTAATAGTAAAAGTGTGATTCACCCAAATGACCTATGGGAATTGAGCAACAACCCAAGACTTCGTGGCCACAAACTTAAAATAGATGTAAGACGCTGTCAGGTCGATGCCAGGTCTCGCTTTTTTTGCGGAGCGATCGTCAATGACTGGAACTCCCTACCAGTGACAGTGGTTGAGTCTACTTCCCTGACTGAATTCAAGGCTACCTTGGCAACAGACCTGGCCTTGGCAACAGACTCTATGAATTCGTCCCCTAGGCTCTTCTGCACCATATCATCAGTTCCATCCCCCTTCCTCTTCACTTTATTTTCTTCTTACTCCCTAGCAGACCTAGAAGAAGGTAGCAGATCCTTGGTATGCGCCCTGTCCTTTCCAAGCAAGGACAGGGTTAGAAGCGCCAGGGTTCTGTCTCTTGTGGTCCCTATGAATACAAGCCTAGGCTGGTCTAGCTCTTCTACATCCTGTCCCCAATCCCCTTCTTGTTGTTTTATTTTTGTTCTGAGGCCTCTCTTCTTCTTCTTCTTCTTCTTGTTTAATTTGTGTTCTGCCTAGCAGATCCATAGTTGTAGGTAGCAGATCCACTGGTATATGCACCCCGTCTTTTTCAAGCATGGACATGGCTAGAAGCACTAGGGCTCAGGCTGTATTTTGTGGTTTTGTTCTTCCTTCACAGTGGACAGTCACACTATCTGTTACTGCTTTTTATCGGTGAAGCGAGTCTGTCACAACTCCTGGATCTGTCTATTTATTCTATTTTGTTTTCTTCTTCTCTGCATGAACCTTTCTCCTTGACCATAATAGTGTATGTACTTCATGCAGACACACTTTTCTATCTCCTTTCTCCAAGCTGACCTCACTGAATAGATACTGTTAGAATAAGACAGGAGATTGCGTGTCTCTTTGCTCTGGCCTTCCTTACCTACCCTTACCATTACCCCTTGAGTGGTCAAGGTGGGGAGGCCAACCAGGTGAGTTTAACCAGGTGAGTGTTGCAATTTTTTCGCTATGTTTAATTGATCAGAAGTTATTCACGAAAACCTTTATGGAAGAAGATGCCATTGTGACCTTTGGTGACCTATGGACCCTAAACTATTGACCTGAGCTCAAATTTGAAAACACCGATGGCGATTGCATTTTGCATGGGCCTTCTATTGCTTGTTTCCGTTTGTTCCTAGCTATTATAGTTCCCAAGATATTTGGGGGTTTCTGGAGCAAAGGACTATACTTGGAAAAATTGACCTTTGATGACGTCTGGTGACCTCGATATTGACTTGCCATATAACGACAAAAAAAAGTTTCGACATTATTTTTGAAGAGCTGTCGAACAGTATTTTTGGATTCCGCCTACTCTCCATAGGAGCTGAGTTAAAAGGGTGGCGCTCAGACGCCCCACTGGTTGTCACTGGTTCAGTTATCCTGGTTCAGTTGTCTCTTGTTCAGTTGTCCCTGTTTCAGATGTCCCTGGTTCAGTTGTCCTGGTTCAGTTGACACTGGTTTATTTGTCACTGGTTCAGTTGTCACTGGTTCAGTTATACCTGTTTCAGTTGTCCTGGTGCAGTTGCCACTGGTTCAGTTGGCATGGAACCGTAGCATGCAGCAGCATTGCAAAAGCAGCAACATAGTGCACCAAGGCAACATTTGAATACCTTATTGCCTTCGTCTGTCGGTACCAAATGCTTTGACAAAACTACAAAACAAAACTAGCAAAACTAGGAAAACTACAAAACTACAAAACAAAACTAGGAAACAAAACTAGCAAAATTGTAGAGGGCAAATATTGGTGACAAACTTGTGGTTTCAGAATCCCAACGGTGACACACAGCTAGGGTTTCCCAGCCCTGCTGGTGTGCCCAGATCGGATCTAGTTGGTGGTAGTCTGGGTGTTCTGAGTGTGCTCAACATAACTGCCGCGGCCGGTCCCGCGGGGATGCAATTCTCTGCCGTCTATAACGGTTTTGAATATACACTCCCGGGGAACGTGTGCAGCGAGTTATGTTGTATGTATCTGGCCTCTATCTCAGGAATGGAGCACACTCAGCAATGTGTTCAGTGATAGTGATATTGTAGGTCAGTGCGATGCCGTGAGTGAGAGCCCAATCGCACTACCCGGCCCTTGCACTGGCCATTGGCCTTGGCCAGTGGTCAAGGGCCAAGCAATGAGGGTGTGGGGTGTGATATCAAGAGTTGGGTGATGCCTGACAGCCAGAAGCTGAGTGCCTGGGGATAAAATAGAATTACGAGCGAGCATTTCGCGCTCGCTCGTCCTTCCGTGGTATATGGGAAAAATCTGAATATGAGCGGCCCGACCCGACCCGGCCCGGCCCGTGGCGACGCTTTTGAGAAGCTAATATCTCTGCAACCGCACGTCCGATTGACAAGCGAGTTTCTTTGCTGAGTAGCCCCATCCAACCAAACCTGTTTGAGATCGGTGCCGACTCATGGCGATCACTACCACTGCCGACTTCAGGGACCTGGAGGCACAGGTGCAGAGTGTGGTCCTCGATTACCCTACTGATTACCCTACAGTGACTCTTCTCGTCTGCGGTGACCTCAACTGTGATCTCTTAAAAAATGCGCCGGCCCCTGCTCGTACCCGTCTGGAGGAGTTATCAGATTACTCAATGTGTCAGCATGTAACCACGCCCACGTTTACCTCGGGTTCTCTACTTGACGTTTGTATTGTGTCTTGTCGTAGCCTCGTTACTGACTGTCGTGCGACTTTTTGTGATTTTAGTCCGCACCACATCATTCGTTCCTGTATCAGGGTGCCGCGTAATCGCTGTAGGCCCATCGTCACACAGTCGCGCTGTCTGAAGCGAATTCACCAGGACGTTTTCCTCTCTGACTTGTACTGTGCGGACTGGGGCAGCGTTTTTAGCTCGCCAACCGGGTCTGAGAAGTGGGATGTCTTTTTATGTATATTTGTGTCCATGCTCGACAAACATGCGCCGATACGATCTGTTCGCGTTCGGAACCCGGCCGCCCCTCCCATCTCGGCTGTCACCGGGGACCTCATGTCTCGCCGCCGTGCCGCACTGCGTACCAACGGGCAGAGCTCGACTGAATACCGGGACCTGAACCGCGCCGTCCGATCTGCCATCCGCCGAGACACTCGCGAGAGTATAGAGGCCCAGATCAGGGAGCGCGGGTCGCGCTCTGTCTGGCGGAGCATACGGAGCGTGGTGGGCGGTAAGCGCTCTGGTACACCGGTGCTGCCTCAGATGTCCAGTGAGGAACTGAACCACTTCTTCGTCTCCGTCGGACCGCGAGTGGCTGCTGAAGTGGCGGACCTGGGCCAGAGCGCGGCCCCTCGGGTACCCTGCCGTCTACCCCGGGTCGGTGCTTGTGCTTTTACTGTATTACCCATCGGTCTGGACACTCTGACCTGTACGCTGCTGAGCATGAGGAACTCGCCCGCTTGTGGCGCGGATGGTATATGTGTCCGAGTTCTGAAGGCTAGTTTCCATGCTGTCGGCGACGTCATTTTGCACATCATCAACACCTGTCTAGTCCAATCAGACTATCCATCTTCCTGGAAACACTCCCTTATCCACCCTATCTTAAAAAACAGCGACCCGTCTGACCCCATTAACTTCCGTCCGATATCTATCATTCCTATAATTTACAAGGTCGTGGAGCGAGTCGTTCAACGACAGCTCTATCATTACCTCTCTTCAAACAACCTCCTGTCTCCCAACCAGCACGGCTTCCGTCCACACCACTCGACGGAAACCGCGCTGGTGGTCTCCGACCTCATTCTCACTGCCGCCGACAGCGGGGAGATCTCACTTCTCTGTTTGATAGATCTCAGCAAGTGTTTCGACGTTATTGATCACAGCATACTTCTTAGCAAGCTGAGCTTGTACGGTGTTGACACGGAATGGTTTGAGGCGTACCTCCTTGGCCACACGCAGTGTGTCTGCGTGACAGTGGTGGCACTGATCGAGTCTCGCCCCCGCTCCCGAACACCATGGGAGTGTTCCAGGGCTCAGCTCCGTTCCAGGGCCACTGGGCCACACGTCCAAGTTCCAGGGCTACTGGTCTCCGTGTTCGCAAACGACCTTTTACTGCACGCCGCCGACGCCAAGGTGCTGCAGTACGCTGACGACACCCAAGTGGTGGTCTCTGGCAAAAAGAGCGAACTCCCAGCGTTCATCTCCAGCGTGGAAAACTCGCTGGCATCTTTGGCCCAATGGTTCTGCGCGAACGCCCTCAAGGTCAACGCGAACAAAACACAACTCATTGTTTTCGGAAACCGCCAAAATTTGCGCAACCTTCCAAACTTTGAAGTCACCTTTCGTGACACAAACCTCGTCCCTTGTAGCGAGGTAAAAATCTGGGCATAATTTTCGACAAAAACCTGACATGGGACAGCCACGTGGGTGCCGTCAGCCGCCGCTGCACTGGAACACTTCTGGGTCTGTCACACGTTCGTCACGTGGTGCCCCAGGGTGTCATCACCTCACTTGTAACAGCCCTGGTTCTCTCGCAGGTCCGTTACTGCATATCAGTTTATGGTAACGGCTCAAAAAAGAACATAGCTAAAATACAGAAAGTCTTGAACTTCGCTGCCAAAGTTATCTTTGGTAGGAAAAAAAATTGATCATGTTACGGACCTGCGAGAGAGAGACTGGGCTGGCTGGAAGCCCAGCAGCTTGCGGACTTTTCAACACTCTGCCTGACCCACAAGGTACTCCAGAGTGGAGAACCCGACTCCCTAGCAGCCGTCCTCCGTTTGAACTCGGACGTACGGCAACGTACAACCAGGCAGGACGGTCTGCTCCACGTACCTCGGTCCAGCACCGAGGCCGGGAGACGGCGCTTCTGCTCGAGAGCACCGGTGCTGCACAACCAGCTGTCATCCGATCTGGTTACTCTCAGCGGGCAGCGTTTTCAACGAGCATTGAAACGGCAGATGTGTGCCTGAGTGTGTGTGCGCGTGCGTGTGTAGGCAGATGTGTATGTTTGTGTAGTCTACGCTAGCTTTCATTTTTGACTCTAGAACCCTGCACATGACTAGGAGCCTGAAAAGACACTGCTGATGTGGAGTGATCTTTAAACGAAATACAAATACACGTGGCGCGTGCCGCGTGAGGGGTGTTGAAAAGTGTTCTCTCGCAAAAACTTCGCAACGGCTGGGCAGATTGTGTTCAAATTTGGTGTGTGGTTAGGGACCCCTCAGCCGCCACTTTCCCACAAGTCAGGGGTGGGATATCTCTGCACGTGCGCATGTGCACACACCTATTTTATATATCAGGAACGGCTGAGCCGATTGTGTTAATTTTTGGTGTGTGGTTAGGGACCCTCCGCCGCCGCCTTCCCACAAGTCATGGGTGGGGTGCCTCTGCTCGTGCGCACGTGCACACCCCTATTATATATTTCAGGAACGGCTGAGCCGATTGTGTACAAATTTGGTGTATGGTTAGGGACCTCCAGCCGCAAATTTCCCACAAGTCAGGGGTGGGGTGCCTCTGCACGTGCGCACCTTTTTTTGTATCTCATAAACTACTTGCCCTATCGAGTTGAAATTCACCACACATTTCCTTCGCGCTCGCTCGTTCCTTACCGACTACGACGCCTTTCTGGTAATAGTATAATAACACAACAATTATATACAATAAAATAGTATAAAGTAGAATAAGTAGAAATGTGTAGTGACCTAATGTGTAGTGTATTCCGCCGGGAAAAGTCCTATTTTTTTTAAACGGAGCCTAGCCAAGGGGAAAACCTGTGCGTTTTTGCCAAATTGCACAGTAAAATCCCCTATTATTACATTATATAAATATTTATAATCTTCTTGTATGGAGAAAATAACAAAGAAGTGTGAGTAAATCAGGATGGGAGTCACCAAGTAGGATAGGAAGTTTTTTTCTGTTTTTTTTTGGTGGGGGAGGGGAGGGAGGGGGTTCGTCGCGCCCACCCCGTAGTCCGGCCTATAGCCATATGCCGCCGCGGGTGGGGAGAGGAACCACCCACCTCCGGGGCGGGGAACCGAATGACTTGCGCCAGTAGCCAGACTCAAACCCGGAACCGGTGGATTGGGATAGGAAGTGTTGCTCGGACACCACACCACCAGTTGTCAGCGCGGGGCAGCTCCACGGCGCGTGCGCAGGTGGCGCAGCCGGCCGGCAGGCGATAGAGCCGCCGGATTCACAAGGCGAGATGTGCCGCCACGGGAGAGAGGCCGGCACGGCGGCCGACGTGTAGATGCGCACCAGGAGCGCGAAGAGAAGCAGACGAAGAAGGTCCGAATCCATCAGTCCGGATGCAAGGGCAGAACGTCCGCCGAAATGTTCGACGCCAGTCCGCCGCAGCGCTGGCCTACAAGCGGTGGCCGTTCGGGACGGGTGTCCTGGGGCGGAATTGGCCTCCATCTTGAATTTTCTCTTCACGGTCACGTCTTTTGTATGGTGAACGTGCTATAGTAAACCGTAAATAAACTCTCTTGGGATCCCCAACACACTGGTTTACAACAACAACAATATGAAGGAAACCCTTTATATAAAACACGTGACCAAAAAATGGCAGCGTTTTTCCCTTTGCCCCCAGGCCACCTGGCCCGAACGGCCACCCTACAAGCGGCCACCGGTCCCAGGTTACCGGCCCACGACGCGTCCCCGGCTTGCTGCGCCGGGTAACCTGCACTCTAGGCAGGGGCGATGTCTGTTGTCAGGGTCAAGGTCAAGGTCACGGCCACTTCAGAGGGTCAGGCCACAGACCCCAGACCCAGAAACAGCTGATGGTCGAAGCGATCAGCTGATCGGTGTAAACAACCGGCCGCCGCCGAGTCGGGACAGGGCTGAGCGGGCCGAGCGAGGCAGCCAGCTCAGCGCCGAACAGTCGACGAACTAGGCACCCCGCGATCTGCGAAGAACAGCGGGCTCCCACAGCACTCAGACGCAGTCACACCTCATGAGCACACTCCAGTCTCACGGGACGGACGAAGGTCGGAACACGCTCTCTCAGGTCACTGGCGGATCCAGCCTCCCAATATGGGGGGGGCTAATTTCACTGGGGGCCTTCCGGGCCCCAGGAGCCTCCATATGATCTAAAGGGTACCCCATCCGTTTCCACTTTTGTGGACTTAGGTTATAGTCTTCGCTATACTGTTCTTACGTGTAAGATCGTGTCAATTAAGTGCAAAAATAAAATTGATGGATATTTGCCTCCAAATATCTCAAATTTTGACATTGTGCATGCTACTTTATATTTTAAAAAATATTATCTAATAACTTAGACATTTTCGGGCTTTCTTTACACCGAGAGGGAAGTTATGAAGTTACTATTCGACATTCAAATTAAAATGAATTAAAAAGTTGCCATTGACGATCAGGCGTTATTTAAGCACAATCAAATTCCCCGCAACAAGACAAGTTTTAAGATATATAGCATCGCCACATAGGTCACAATTGGAAACCGAACCTTGAACCTTGACATTGAGCTTAGGTGAAGGTCACCAAATGTTAGAAAGAGATCATACTGCATATCATTCAACGCGTCTTGACGAAAATAACAAAATGGTGTTCATTTTACCTTTTTATCTTTATTCAGTCAAAATGTATTGGGGAATAACATCTTTCACAAACAGAATATATACAACAGAATATATACAAACATCACAAACAGAATATATACGATGACAAAATTTAGCATATTTGAAGCCAAATATCGATAAATTGTATTTTCCTGTTTGAATTACACTTATTTACACTTAACAATAATAAAGTCAAAAATAGGAAATACTCAAATTTATTTATTCAGGCTTCAAATTTATTCAGGCTTGGGTATAAACAAATCAAAATTTCAAAAAATTACTAACTTTAAAATTTAAGGTCAAGATCATCAAATGTCAGAAAGAGGTCATGCATTTAACTCGAGCATTAAACTCGCCTTGATGGTAACATAAAAATGACGTTTACCGTACCATTCTAGTTTTATTCAGTCAAAAGTTATTAGCGAATAACATATTTTGTATGTAAAACAGCATGTAAAATGGCAAAATTTGAGATATTTGGAGGCAAATATCCCTCAATGTTATTTGTGCACTTAATTGACACGTCCTTACTCGTAAGAATAGCATTGCGAAAAATTTAAATTTATGTATATATATATAATTTATAAGGTAAATTTATAATCCTAATCTCTCTCCTAATCTTATATTAGGTAAATTTAGAATGTGACGGTTTTGCTGCAATGTGTGTTGTCTTTGTCGTTCTTCATCGCAGTGCAGTGATCAAGGTATTAATATACCGAAAGCTTTGCCATACATCTGCTTTTGGGTTATTCTCATCACTTACTCCATCTGTCATGGATAAAACACATTTGTCATACAGTGATGATGATAACTCAAACCTGGAGATGCAAGAATTTAACATCAGGAAGAAACTCACAAGTAGCCTAAACCGTCTAAAGTTTTTGAGAGATTGCTTAGCCGAACAAGTGCTCCCTAAATCAGCTCCTGCAGTGCTTAAAAATAATGTAAAACCGTTCAGTGATTCTGCTAGATCGTATTTACAAGATGCTTGCGTTGATCTGAAAGATAGCATATGCGTTATGAATGATGAACGAAAAGGAATTAAGCTCACGAACGACCACGAAGAAAAACTGAAGCGGCTCAACAACGAACAACGAAAGCGGCTGAACCGTAAGCTCGCCGATATATGTCGGAACAGTAAGTGGAAGGAGGCTGGCAACATATGTACATATTGTAACGAACTTGTCGTCACGAACGCTCTCCGAAGATGAAAAGAAAGCGCTCTCTTTGGGTCTAAAATTTGACGCTGGAAAAGATAAATATTCGTTCGCTGAACATATTGAACGTAGCCATAGATGGAGTGATAGTGATGCCGATAAAGGTTACATACAAGGCATTTTAACATGTTGCAAGGCATTAGCTGACCAAGAGCCAGGAAGTTTGCCCAGGAGATATGTACTTGCGCTAAGGAACTTGGCTAACGACATTAGCGTGGTGGTGACTCGTTGACCCGTTAACTAATTTATCTTTTTCGGAGGGTAACTCGGAAGTAGGCTAATGCCGATTCCTTGATCCATTCAAATCTGCTGACTGATCAAAAAGGAAAACTAAAATCCACGCAGAGCGTTTTACACGCTGCCTAGTCCTCTCCATAGCCATTATCCAATGCATCAATTTGGATAAAGAAGACGCATTGAACTGATGCTTCCAGTATTATCGGTCCATGGGCTTTATTTTAGGTAGGTACAAAATGTGGCGGGGGATGTTCAACTACCGTGCTTACCTCAAAGGTTTCAGAATACGCATTAAATTTACGATAGCAGTTCAGGCCGGGTCCATTATATACAATGGCTTGCAATCGCAGGACTTAATAGCAGTTTAGCTTTAATGGAATTCGCTTCCATTTGCTCGGTTCTGTTGCGATGTTCATGGCGTCTTCGTTCGTATTATGGGACTCCTTGAATATGAGTTAATCGCAGCTACCGGAACTTGCTAGTTACTGATATCAATTGTTGATGAGTTGACCATTAGTAATTTCATTATCGCCTTACTGCAGTCAGTGACTCGACATCTGCCATTCATTTGTGGTTGAATGTAATGTGCATAAATTTGTATAAATAACTGCACGACAGTCTATCTCTACAGTCTACAGACAGTCTCTACAGACAGTCTATCCATAAAATATTACCGTTTCTTCGTGCATTCAGACCATGAACTTATCTTTATTTCTCCACGTAAGTAGCAGTCCATATGTATTGGATTAAAGGGAATCCTACTGGCACTATGATGGCGGTGCCGGTGCACGGAGGATCCTCTCTGAGTCCGTCCAGCTGTAGCTGCACATTGCTGAGGCGGCTGGCCCAGACCGCGGGATGGCCACCGATTAAATAAACATCAGCGACCTCCGCCGAGTGACCTTTCAGGCATGATCAGCGATGCTATACACCGCTGCACCCACCGCATCGCGCACCAATCCAATGTTGGCGTACAGCGGTTGGGAGTTGCCAACGTCATACGCGGTCCTACCGTGGTGACACGGTACGTCCTGCCGTTTAAACCGCCATTGGCTAGGGACAAATTTTTGATGCAATTTAATCCAGCGTTTTTTTTATTGAGAGATATAGTGACGAAACCACATTCCAAAATTTCTGAAACAATTTAATCAAAAAGTTTTATTTGAAATATAGTAAATTTAGTAACATGACTACATCCCAGTTTGGTCTGAAAATCAGCTTGACTTAAAAACGAGAAATTGAGGTATTAAGTATAAAAAGGGAAAAGTAAAGTAAAAGTAAAGTAAAAGGAGTCAAAGGTAGCAAACCACGTTTTCCAAGGGCTTGCTGTCTTGAAATGTTTTCGATTCCTCAGGTTAAGAACTGCTAAACTTACTCAAAATAGATTTTACAATAACAATATTGAATACGTTTTTGTATAACCATGTGCAAACAAAGTACCTATACGCTAAATAACCGAAAATATATTCACATACCATTGGAAGCATTCCACAGTAAGAACCCGCAAATTTCAAATTTGCCGTCCGACCATCTTTAATTTTCTTGAAAAGTTGTGCCCGGTGGGGGGGGGGGTTCAAAGGCGAGGAATTCATTGGTGGTGACCCAAAAAATCCAAAAAAATATTTTCCAAGATACGGCCTTCCGTATTTTCCGAAGTTCACTGTGCAGGCCGTACTTTTGACGACCAATAACTCCGAGACTAGCAAAAGCGATTTTGATTTGAAAAAAAAAATTGCTTGAATCAGGATTAGTCGAAAAACAATTTGGCAATCACGGATTTTCGATTTGTTTGTTTTTTGTCACGTGACCTCGTGACCCACTTTTTTGCGCCGTGACCTTGACCTGTTCGAAGCTGAAATAAAATTTTCGTCTGATGACGATCTGAGCTTCATTAATGTCATTTCGTATAAAAAAGTGGGGTTCGACATGTACACATTTTTGAGTCTTGCAATGCTGACATAATACGCTACGTGACATACGAACGTGACATAATACGTTCGAGCACTTGTCCCTCGATAAGTTCGCATCTATTTGACATACGCTTTCGAAACAAAGTCCAGAGTGACTCTCGGAGGTGCGAAAACCTTCCCTTCCAACTCACCAACGAGCGTTTGTGACAACAACCGGGTGGAATCATCTGAAAAAAGTGACAAATTCTGGCTAAAAAGGCCGATTTCTACAATTCAAGTTACTTCGATGATTCCGTGTCCAATTTGACACGCGTGAAATTCTGCCACAAAAGTAGTCGCTGATTGGTCCAAAGGACGCTGTGAGCATGTTCTGAACACAAATATTACGACACAGCACAATATGTGCGCCATAGTCGGGGCAATATTGGGAGGTAGCGGAGGTAGCAAAATCCTTCCAACTTTGTGCCTGCACCCGTGTGACAGCCCCATGTTATCTTCCATTGGGCGCACGGAGAAGCAATCGCCGGGGACCAATACCGGCTGGGCTGTCTAATGCCGGCCGCCATCTTGCCGGTACCAAAAAGGCGGCCGGGCGCGCGGCCGCCCGTGTTAAAGGATAGGGAGGCGGGTACACCGGCTGACATTTTACAATATATTGAGCGATCTACTTGTGGTAGCGCAATATGACTACCACTACAACATTCCAAATTGAATGGAGAATGATTCTAGGTGTTGATATTTTTCGAATTTTTTCACGAAAAAAAATATGAACACCTCGAATCATTTTCCATTCAATTTGGAACGTTTTAGTGGTAGTCATATTGCGCTACACCAAGTAGTTCGCTCAATATATTGTAAAATGTCAGCCGGTGTACCCGCCTCCCCATCCCTTAACATCCTTTAACGTAATTCTGGCCGCCCGCAGGGAATAGGGTCAAAGGGAGTGTGCCTACTGCTTACTCACATCGCTTATTTGGGGTTATTGACACTGGTCTAGATAGAACATAATTTTCTGAATTGGACCATGACTTAATTTCTCCAGATTCACCCTAGTTGCTGAGATATTCCAAATACTACAGGAACGTGATGGAATCACAAAACTATCGGGTAGACTCCAAAAGGAAGGCACGACTAGAAGCATTGCTATTATCTAAATTTGGGCCAAAATTTCCTAGCATATCGTTAACGCCGGCCAATAGCAATTCGACAACACAGCTCGTGCGCGCTGATAGCACCAACCGAACAGTAGTCTGTCCCCTACGCTTGATAGCCGTTTTGACGTCATTTTTCGACGAATATATCAATTTAGAGCTTCGAAACCTGCACATAATAAAATTCACAGTGGCAAGAACATGATGTGCAAAACTTGTCTCTATCTCTATCTATCTCTCTTTCTCTATGATGTAACCGTAATGTTGTGTCTTATGTGCGCTGTTTTACACATCTTCTTTCCTCTGTGTATAGTGGCGATCGTGTTGGCGATATCGAAACAAAAAAAAATAAGAAAAAAAGAATATAAGTGAAAATTCAACTAAAATGGCTCCAGTTGTGAAGTTTGTCGTATCGAACAATCAAACCAATAGCTTCTTACCGTAAGAAGAATATTTTTGACATTCCATAACAGTAGGCACACTCCAGGTAGTCAGAGTAAAGGCGGCCGCAAACAGCGCATTCGGTGGCCGATATCACTGCGAAATTCTGCCTCGGAAAATCGCGGCGACACCGCGGAATATCGTCCTTGTTCCGGCGAATTCGGCGCTGTCTGCTCGCGAGATTCCGCCCCGCCGACCTACAGCATGTCGCATCCTGTCTCCAGCTTGTCCCAAGGTAACTTAATTATGTTCATTTTTCGACGAAGGTGTAAGTTTAGAACCACGACACTTTTATATAATAAATTTAACAGCGCCAAAAACATGCTCTGCAAAATTTGTAACCTCTATCTTGCGTAGATTCGCCACTGTTAGCCTGATACGTTTGTGTTGTCCGCGGTTCCGCGTCGTTCATTCGCGGAAAAAGCTCGTACGGACCAGCCTTTTACGCCATTCCGCCAGCAGACACTCGGCGCGTTTAGCTTGGATTTTTCATCGTTTCGGCTCACGCAGACGCGGAAGTCGCTGCAGATGCGCGGAAAGTCGTGGCGATATCGCAGCCTCCGCGCGCCGAATGGCCCAGTGTGCGGCCGCCTTTACAGTTACATATGTATACAGTAATTATTATCGTATGTACTATTGAGCGCTGACTGTCACCGGCCATGGTTTTTTACTATCCGAAGCTAATGTATATGACAAACACATCAATTTCAATACTTTTCATCATACCGAGATGTACAACCAGGAAAAGGGGTTACCCGAGGCTTAGCTCCAATCACGGTCTGGTTCCAATTTTAACATTTCGTTTTCCACGACCTAAATTTAACTTTTCATGCCGCTTTGCGGTATCACATCGGTGGCCATCGTCATGGTCTTCGGTTTGTCGTAACGCTGAATTGAGTGAAGTGAATAGCATTTTAGTTTATTTTCCTCTACATGGCCCACCGCCTATATTTATGGGTTTGAATAGGCAAACCCGTAAAAATTTCGCGCAGCTTCGCGGCGCTCAATAACAAGTACCTACTATGACATGAAATCAACATTAAACATGTTGCAAAGGCTTAAATACACGCATAAAAAATGGGGGACATTTTTGTCGTCATTTCAGCCCACCTCCCCACTCAAAAATTATCGGCGATGCCCCTGATCAGTGCGACCTGTGGTATTCACTGTGTGATTGAATTACGCTGCATGCCTCTAGTGCAAAAATCCGTTTCGAAGAAAAATAAGATGGAAGCAATCGATGCGGTACCATATAAATATGGTAATTTGACGCAATCGCTGGTTTTCTGAATCGGACACCACCATCTCTGATGTCAAAGGTGTTTTACAATAGATGAAATGCGATCCTGAAGACGAATCGACCCCTCCCCCGCATCGCATGGAGGCATGACGATCAAGTATACTAATGATTCGTTTGTCGATGGTGGACATTGTATGAGTTGGGTTGTCCAGAATGTGACTGAACAAAAACCCAACCAAAGTAAAGGTGAGTGTTGAAACTTGAATATATATTCATGCCCCTGACCTGACATGAGAGCTTGCGATTACAGCCTTCTTCAGCTCCATGCGATCAGTGATTCGGGGGATAATCATTAACCAGAGGACTGCCATATGTATTCCCTCAGTCAATGTTTTTTGGCCGTTACTTGAGTAAATGGCAGGCTAGCCTGGGCACCTTTATAGGAGAGGATTGTCCCATTTGTTTCGCCTCTGGGGACGTGTCACTGACCTCAGGGAGTGAGTGACCCCTCAGCGGATACTCTGCACGGTGGCCGTCACGCGCCGTAAGCCGAGCCGCACGCCGTGTGACCGACCCGCCCTGCATGCACGCCACACCACCCGTCCGCCACTGCAGCGCGCGTCAGTAAGGGCGCTCCGGCTGGCCCACGCACCGGGAAACTCAGCCTTGTCGGCGACGTGTCGCACGGCTGCATCATTGCACGGTTCCGTACCGGATATCCGTCTCATTTGTGACGGTGGTGGTGGTAACTGAGGATACGCGCCTCTCCCAGAACACCAGCTGACGGCCACTTTCGGCCAGGTGATATTGGGCAAGACCCTCTACTTTTTTTAAAAGTTGGGACATATTTGAGAAAATTAGGTGATGAGATTATTGACTTCTCTGATAAATGATTCTTATCAAAAACAAATTCGTACAAAAATATGTGATAAATGTGGGAATATTTCGGTAGTCTAGTGTGACGTTCTTTTTTTCTACGCAGATCACTGATACGTCTTTTGACGCTATTATAGCGTAATAACACCCGATATTTTGCGCAACGCATATAACAATGTGCCCTTGACGCGTTGATACCATAGGTGAATAGTTTGCCTTTGACTAAACCTGTGATGTGCCTACTGTGAGCGACAGACCGCTTGGGACCCTATTATCCGCGATAACTTTTGAGGGCACCAACCAGCATGAGTGAATTTCTCGCAGTGGACGTTTCAGACCCTGTGCTAATTTGTATTATTAAGGTTGGTGAATGTCACACTAAAATTTAGGGCACTTTTCATTCACTCGTAATGTTAAAACTCGCGCAGGGAATTCAGTCTGTGGGTAGAGGCTATCGTGAAAGGGTGCAGCTATGGTCTGACGTCAGAGCTCCACCCTGGCTGACCTTGCACCGGCGCTGTCCGATCCGTGACCGGTCAGTTGCGAATGGTGAGCGGAGTCAAAGGCGGTACTACAGAGCGACCTGGCTTTAGCCTCTATCTGAGCCCAAATTGTCTTTATCCCGCGCCGTGGCGGGTGTGTGTGTGTGTGTGTGTGTTTAGACTCCCCCCCCCCCTCCGGTTTTTCGAGGATAGCAAAGAAAGGGCGGCACGCAGTGCTGCCGTTTTTGGCACAGCTGTTCCAGTATCAATTTCCCACATTACGTAAAAACAAATACCTTGGGTCATCTCAGGTCAGGTCACCAGACCAGGTCACGTGACACCACCTCCAAAAAACTTGTGGTCGTACCACAGTCACAGTTTTTGGATGATCGGTTTTACACTTACTAGATTTCATAAGGTCATGTACATCTACAATTCGTATATCTTGGATTTTGTATATCAGCGACCTAAGGTCGGGTCAATTTCGTGACCACACCATTATAGGTCAATGGGAAAATATTACAATGCTTCCTTTTCCATGGATACGCAAGATCTCAGTATAGTAACTTCTGGATTATGCTATTATAGGCCATTCTTG
>JAXIVJ010002473.1:0-108898 GCA_036785665.1 Chirona hameri
ACATACAAAGTTCATATCAATCGGATATTTAGTTTCGATGTTATAAGACATTATCTAAACCCTTGCAAAAAAAACGGGTTTTTGACGCTTTTTTATTTTCACGCGTGAACGATCGGACCACCTTCTTCAGCCCGGACCACCGCCAACAAACGCGACTTCCACTGTCCGATACTGGCGCGGATGTGGAATGGAGGTGGAGCTTATCCGCGCCAGTATCGGACAGTGGAAGTCGCGTTTGTTGGCGGTGGTCCGGGCTGAAGGTGGTCCGATCGTTCACGCGTGGAAATAAAACAACGTCAAAAACTCGTTTTTTGAAAGGGTTTAGATAATGTCTTATAACATCCGAAGCTAAATATCCGATTGATATGCAACTTGTTTTGCTTAACGCATAATTAATTGTTTGGTATGCATACCAAGTGTCAACTTCATATCTATTACCAAAACAAATTGGTAAGCCTCGAAACTTGGCGCGTTTTTGAGGGGCTACCCGGATAACAGAATACAACAGAGGGAAGGACACCCAGTTTCCAATGCCAACAAAATAAGGGTTTTGATTTTTACCGATGCTAGAGCTGAAACAAAAACTGTTTTGCAATCAGGAAGAGCAATGGATCAAGAATCCAAGTAGAACTTGTTTTTAATCAATTTAGTCCGAATGTTTTTGAATGGATGGATTTCCGAGGTCAGAGTTCAGACCCAGCGCTAAGCATAGCTTGTTGCGCAGGCCCTGACCCCACCACTTGATCAAGTAATTCCTGGCGTCCGGCAGAATTTAGAAGCGAAAGTTTTACGCGCCCGACATACCTGAGGCCTGTTCACGGGGTCTGCGGCCGCCGCGGCTCACGCGGCCAGGAGGCGGAGCTTAATTTGAACAACTTTGAACACTTTTGCGCGGCCATCCGATAAATGACGCGTGTAGCGTTCGCAACGAATAGGCAATTCCATGACAACCCTCAATGTTTTTCAAAACCACTCAACTACATGAATATCTACGAGTCACTACGAGTTGTCAATTTTTGGTCAAACAACCGCCAGTGAGCCGCGATATCAACAAAACAGTGCGCAACCTTTGTCAGACGCGCGCCATTTATGTCGAAGTTCTATTGCGGGTGCTCCCGAGCAACCGCAGGAGCCGCAGAGCGGAGTCTCCTCTCGGATCTGCTCTTTCGTGATTGGCTGACGATTAAGCCCCGCCCTCTTGCCGCGGGAGCCGCGGCGGCCGCAGACCCCGTGAACAGGCCTCTGGCCACGGTCCGCCCCGCCCTCTGACGTCACCTGACCTTGACCGCGCCCGTTGCCACCAGCCACAGGCCATCCCAGTCAGAAGCAAATAGCGAGCGCCGCAGCGACTCGAACCCGGGCTGCCACTACCGGGTGAGGTCAGAAGTCTAGCACTCTCCCAACTGAGCTACAGGGGCGGACACACCCCACAACTTTGGGTGAGTAACTTTGTCCATTTTGCAACAGTCTACTGTACATTCATGGTGCCAACTCTGTTGGGAGAGGGCAGCATGGCAGGGGTAAACCTGAGAGCACTGTCAGGAAGTGGGAGGAAAAGGATGAGTCCACCAGCACTGCTGAGGAAGGGGTGGAGCAGATCAGTCAGAAAATGTTGCCAGGGAGGCAGAGTAAAAGGGACAAGTCCACTGGCACTGCCAAGGGAAGGAGTGAAAGGACAAGTCCACCGCACCATCAGGGAAAGGGATGGAAGATATATTCAGCCCAAATGCAGTCTACATGCTCTATTGCCACCAAATGGCCAGTATGCAAAACGTGGCAAGTTTCGGCGAGATCTCGTCGGGGCAGGGTTGGCACCAACACATCAGAATTAGGACAGCTTTTGAAAATTTTGGGGCAGCTTTTAAAATTGTGGGGCAGCTTCTGGAATTTTGGGGCAGCTTTTGAATTTTTGGGGCAAAAGTAAAAATGTACCGATTCACACTAGATAAAACGTGATTGTGAAGACGATTGCCCCCCGTTAACAACATGTGGTTGAAAAGTGAATTCACATTAGCTAAAACGTGAGATCGCATGAAGACTACCCCCCCCCCCCCCATCAACAATATTTGCTGGTCGAGGACCAAAATTGGATCCAGAAAATCCTGCCCCAAATGGGGCACCTTGCTGTCCCATTTAGAGCAGGATTTGGGCTGCCCCAAATATCTTGGTCAAAAATCTTGTTGATGTTCCTGCCGCGTTTTGAATACTGGCCAGATGGCCTTACTCTAAAATGTATTGCATTTTTAATGAATTATGAAATGTGCAATTAAAAACCACATCAGAAAATATTGAAAACTAATGCTCATAGTCATACACAGCTGAACAGGTCATAAGCACCTGAACAGTGAGTTACATCACACCAGAGACAACAGATTAACAGCTGATTGGAATGAGTACCTACTACCTACAGCACAAAAAAGCAGTAATGCATGGTCTTTTGTCAGTGGCATACCCAGGATTCACTCCAGGAGGGGGAAATTTTTTATCAGGGGGGCATAAGGTACCCCCACCCACCCCCCCCCCCCCCCCCCCACCCCCAAAAAAACTCAACAGATTTGGACCACTATTTTTAGATGGGCCCCTTTGGAAATAGGGCCCTTCAGGCCCTATTTCCAAAGGGGCACATACAGCCAAGGGGGCACAGACCTTCAGGGGGAGCAATCTTGGTAACGGTCGGGCTGGCGTCACTGTCGCAGACGGGCAATAAAATCAAGGTTCAAGGTTACTATCACCGTTGTTGGTCTGGAGTCATGGGGAAGCTTTATGACATCACCAGAATCTGGCTACAAGTGAATCTTAGGCTGACCCGATCAGACTTAATGACTGTGAGTGGTAGGTTTCATCCCGATCAGACTTAATGGCTACAATCAGTAGGTTTCGTCCCGATCAGACTTAATGGCTAAGAACTGTAGGTAGACCCAATCAGACTTAATTTCTATGAGCTTAGGCCGACCCAATTAGACTTAATGGCTACAAGCTGTAGGCTGACCCGATCAGACTTAATGGCTATGAGCTGTAGGCTGACCCGATCAGACTTAATGGCAGGGTTAGGTTAGGGCAGATTAGGTTCATTAATTCTGATCAGTTTGGCCTACCGCTCATAGCTATTAAATTGGGGCGGCCTAAGATTCTCTTGTAGCCAGATTTGGTGGCATCATAAAGCTTCCCTATGACTCCAGACCAACAACGGTGATAGTAGCTTTGAACCTTGATTTTATTGCCTGGTTGCGACAGTGACGCCAGCCCCACCATTACCACAATCCCCCCTTGGGTATGCCTGTCTTTTGTATCATAGGACTTTGACTTGCCATCTGAGTGATGACCTTTTAAGACAAATATGTGGGCTTCAGTTTTGTCAATTGTGATCATTTGATTCAGGACCATCATCAATGCAGGTTCCAGCCACATGCATACTGCTCCTGTGGAAGGGGCTGAAAGGAAAGGACTTAAATGAGGAGAGGTGGCAGAACCCTCCTCATCATTATACTTGTGTGGCCTTGGCAGAACCGGTGAATCATAATCAGAAATAGAGCTTTGAGGCAGGACGCCACTCGAGCTGGGACAACATCCATCACAATCAACCCAAGCTACCCATCAGCTATGAAGCAATTGCTCACCGGATTCGGGCAACTGTTTTGAGACCAAATTCAACCTAACTTGACCTTCGATAACAATACAATTAATATAAATGCCGGGGTAACATCGACACTACCTTATTTCTCATTCATTCCCCCTTTCACGAGTTTTAGGCTCTTATACCAGGGGGTGTCATCCCGGGATTCCCCATGTATCGGCTACCGAGCGGCTCAGGATTAGCGACGACGTCACTGGTGCTCTGGTCCAGTCGTGGCCAGCCCCGTCGCCGCAACTGCGCTTTCGAGCGTTTGCGGTCTTTTGACGGGTGTTGACGAGAGCGACAATTTGAAGTCGTCGCCGTTAGATAAGTAAAGTTATGTTGCAAGTCTATATTTGGAAATATTTTGCTTTTTAAAATCTTGTTTAGCATATCTTGAACATAAAGCCAAAACAATGCCATTTGCAACATTTCCAGGTACAAAGTATTAGTACATTAGCAGCAATTGGACAAAGTGACCCCTTTAAAGCAACGTATGGCGCCTGGCGGTCTCGCCCAACCTTGGAATTTTGGCAATTTTTTGGACTTTTTGAGTCCAAAGAACTTTGGTCTCTTCATATTTGTTCAGGAAATTTGCTGTCTTTTCGCCTGATCTTACCGACATTGTACATAAAGGAAATAGTCCACCTCCAACATTAGTTTTAAACTGAGATAGCAGTTTTGTAGCCCGTGTTGGGAAACTCCTATGTGCAAGTTTTCTTGACTGAAAAGACTCTCCAGCCGAATATATTTGAGTTTTTGGCGAAGGAATGCGGTGCTGGCGAAAGAATGTTGTACTGGTTCTAGCCCGGGCAGAGGCTATACTATCAGCCAATCAGCTTGCAGCCGGTGCTAGTAAGCGAATTGCCAGCCGCCGGTTGGCACATCTCCAATACGAGTTTATCTTTACGAGACTACTTTCGAATCTGATTGGCTGAACCATTTTTTACATTCGTGTGACGTCAGGACTCTGACTCAGAGAGTATGCATATAATTTTGATAAACAATACAAATTTACGGCCTTTGTCCTGCATCGGCGCGATATAAGGCCATTTTTGACAATATCAAAAGAAATTGTATTAAACAATGTATAATCAAATCGTGTTGGGTAAACAAATTCCAAGGTGAACTATTTCCTTTAAAATATAATTCAATTTTCCTCACAAGCATTTAATATATATTACATATCAGGATTTTTTACTTTCCAAGTAAAATGTAGTGATTATTGTGTATTGGCCGCGCGGGGCGGAAGTGCCCCGCGAAGTACCGCACGTGCGGCTGCACGTGCGGCGGCAGACGGTTTTTCCGCCGTCGCGGGGTCGGCGAGACGCGGAGGGTCGCGGTAAGGTACGGTCGGGCACAGTGTGCGGTCCCGGGTTCGGGCTGTCGCATGAGTTAGTCTATTGATTGATACAAGAATAAACATTTGTTTCATCTTCTCGTTACAAGCTATTTCGGCCTTCGCTCGGACGCAACTCAAGCATCATGTCGACAGTGCCTGTGGCGGGCGCCGACGCAGTGAGGATTGGGCTGACAGACGCTACCGTGGTGAGTGCCCAGCCGGCGTCGGTGATGTCAGCGTTCGACGTGCGGATCGTTGCTGAATATGACGGTTCGACAGATGTAGTTGAGTGGTACGAAAGAGCCCAGCTGCTGTGTGAACTCCGTGGGGTGTCGCTGGCGTCGGTGCTGCCGCTGCGGCTGACGGGTGGCGCCTTCGCCGTCTGGTCCCAGCTGCCAGCTGAAAGCCGCGGATCGCTGGAGGCTGTGCGTGATGCCCTGTATGCGGCATTCGCCCTCGACCAGTTCGCCGCGTTTGACGCGTTCTCGAGCCGCCGTCTCCAGCCGGGAGAGTCTCCGGATGTGTTCTTGGCCGCCCTCCGGCGCCTTGCGGCCCTGTTTGGAGGTGTCCCGGATCGCGCACTGGTCTGTGCGTTTGTTTCCGGGCTGCCGGACTCTGTCCGGCATGCCATTCGGGCCGGGAGCAGGGCGGAAGGCCTCGATCTGCCCGGCGTGCTGGCTCGCTCGCGCGCGCGGTACTCAGCGATGAGTGCGTCGCGGCGGTGGCGGCAGCGGCGGCGGCGCCCGCGCGGTAACCCCGCGCCCGCGTGCCGGACCGCCGCGCCTGACTCGCTGGCCGAAGCGGCGCTGCTGGACGTGCGGAGAGGTGGGCCACATCTCCGTGTCCTGCCCTCGTAACACGCCGGGAAACGCCTCGGGAGATGGCGAGTCAGCGCCGGCGTCGTCTCCCGCGCAGTGACCGCGGCGGCACCCTGCCTGTGATTTCCGTGCTGATCGGCGATCGGCAGTGCAGTGCGCTGATAGACACAGGCTGTACAGACACGCTCGTGTATGCCAGGTGCTGCCGGCGGTGGCGCCCGCGCCGAATCAGTGTGACCACGCTGAGCGGCGATCAGTTCTGCTGTGCCGGGGTGGGCAGTATCGACGTGCGGACTTTGACCGGTCAGCAGGCGCGGCTCGAGGTGCTGGTTTTGGAAGATCGGCCGATGGGAGTGGACCTGCTCCTCGGTATGTCCGGCATCTCAGCGCTGGGAGGCATAA
This sequence comes from Chirona hameri, assembly GCA_036785665.1. Classification (NCBI taxonomy): domain Eukaryota; kingdom Metazoa; phylum Arthropoda; class Thecostraca; order Balanomorpha; family Balanidae; genus Chirona; species Chirona hameri. The sequence continues at coordinate 6,176 of JAXIVJ010002473.1, forward strand.
GTGTGCGGGCGCCGTCTGACGTGCGGTTCTGCGGTGCTGCCTGGCGCCCCTCCGCCCGCGGTCGACGCTGCAGACTTCACGGCACGCTTCGACGCGGATCGACGTGAGTGGACCGTCGCGTGGAAGTGGGAGAACGGGGCCGGGCCTGACTGCCTGACGAACGGGGTAGCACAGTACGGGATCGCTCCGACCGCGCGGCAAGAGTTCGACCGTGAGATCGACGCGTGGATCGCCAATGGCTGGCTCCTCACGTACGACGAGCAGGCGGACGGGCCGCCGCGCGGGCTGGTGCCGCTGATGGCAGTGCAACAAAACAACCAGGCCAAGGTGCGTCCCGTCTTGGACTACAGGGAGCTAAACGGCTTCGTAACGGCTCACACGGCGGACGCGGACGTCTGCGCTGATCAAATGAGGAAGTGGCGTCGCCACGGGGAGCGCACCGCCGTCGTTGATCTGCGCAAAGCCTACCTGCAGCTCCGCCTGGAAAGACGGTTGTGGCCGTTCCAAACCGTCATCGTCCGAGGGCAGCGCTACTGCCTCACCCGGCTCGGCTTTGGACTGAATGTCGCTCCCATGATCATGAAGGCCGTCGTCCGTGCAGTGCTGGCGCAGGACACAGACATCGAACGTGCGGTACTCCCGTATGTGGACGACCTCCTGGTCGATGAGGACATCGTCAGCGCGGACCAAGTCGTGCGGCACTTCGCCCGGTTCGGCCTTCAGTGCAAGCCACCGCAGCGGGCTGCGGACGGCGCGCGCCTGCTCGGCCTGCGTGTGCGGCGAGAGGCCGGCGCGCTGCGGTGGACGCGCGACAACGGCGTCGCGGTGCCGCCCGAACAAGTGACCCGCCGCGCCGTGTTCTCTTGGTGTGGTCAGCTGGTGGCGCACCTGCCGGTCTGCGGCTGGCTACGGCCGGCCGTAGCGTGGCTCAAACGGCGGGTGAATGCTGTCACCCGCGGCTGGGATGATGTCGCTGACGACGCGGCGCTGCGAGGACAGATCGCGGCCGTGGCGGACCGTCTGTCAGCTGCTGACCCAGCGCGCGGCCTGTGGTGCTTCTCCGGCGACAGCGCCATCATCTGGGTCGACGCCAGCTCGATCGCCGCAGGAGTTGTCGTCGAGACACCGGATGACGGCATCGTGGAGGACGCCTGTTGGCTACGCGGCGAGGACTCTGCAGCGCTGCATATCAACATGGCCGAGTTGGACGCCGCCGTTCGCGGTGTCAACATGGCGATCGCCTGGGGCGTGAAGGTCATTGACCTCCGCACGGACTCTGCCACCGTGCACCGGTGGATTGACGACGCCCTCAGCGGCCGAGCGCGGCTACGGACGAAGGCGAGATGTTGATCCGACGCCGGGTAGACATCATCCGACAGCTGGTGGAGGAGCTCCGGCTGACGCTGTCCGTCACGCTGGTGAGGTCGGCGGAAAATCGGGCGGACGCCCTGACACGAGTCCCCAAGGAGTGGCTGCGTAGCGAGGGCGCGGACGAGCGCGTGGTGTGTGATGACAGCACGCTCGGAGCGTGTGAGGGCCGTGTGCTGTGCGGTGGGCCTGTAGATCGCACGGTGTGTGATGACAGCACGCGCGGAGCGTGTGAGGGCCGTGCGGTGTGCGGTGCCGGTGAGAGGGCGTGCGATGTGGCTGAGACTCGTGCGGCGATCGCAGAAGTGCACGAGCGGGCGGGCCACCCTGGGATCCGACGGACCCTGTATTTCGCGCGGCGCGATGTGTCGAGGAATATTTCACGCTCCGAAGTGCGGAGTGTCGTAGGAAAGTGTGATGTGTGCTCTTCTATCGACCCGGCCCCCTACACAGTGGGACCACGGCTCGCTCGGCGTGGTCGAGACGTGGGAACGCATCGCCATCGACGTCACACATCATCAGCGACAAAGCCACCTCTCCATCATCGACTGTGGGCCGTCTCGTTTCTGTGTGTGGCGCCCGCTGCGCCATGCAGACGCCAACGAGGTCGCCAGCCACCTCGAGCAGCTGTTCCTCGAGCGTGGGGCACCAGTGGAGATCTTGGCGGATAACGACACCGTCTTCCGCAGTCAGCGATTCGCTGCGTTCGCTGCTAAGTGGGGAGTAAAGCTGCGGTTTCGGGCGGTGTACGAGCCGGGCGGAAACGGGATTGTGGAGCGTGTGCATCGGACTGTGAAAGTGATTGCCGCCCGGAAACGCTGCTCGATTTCGGAGGCTGTACATCTGTACAATGTGACGCCCCGTGACGGGAGTAACGCGGCGAGCTCCCCTGCCGGGGGACTGTACAGATATACGGTGCGCGACTGTGTGCGGCCGGCCGCTGATCAGCCCGGTGCCGGAGCGCGCCGGAGCTGAGCCGGACATCGCGCCGCCCGGCGCCGCTGTGGCCTACGAGGTGGGCGACGCCGTGTGGGTGAGGGCGGCGGGGAGCGCGGTGCACAGAGCCGTCTCGGAGGGGGGGTGGTGACCGGCACCGTGTCTACACAGGTGGTGGAAGTCGACGGACTGCCGTGGCACGTGCGGTGCCTGCGGCGGCGCCACGACGGAGTGGCGGCAGACAGTGACTGTTCCAGCAGTCGAGCCAGCGACGCACCGCCGCTGTACGTCCCGGCGCGCGAGGATGTGGACTTAGAGTCGTGTAGCGATGCCGCCGGTGGTGATGAACCGGCTCCACACGATCCGCCTCTGCGACGGAGCGAGCGCAACCGACCAGCCTCCGCAGCGCCTGTGTTGTGCAGACGATGCTTGAGTTGGTGTAGGTAAGGCGCTTGTGAATTGGTGGTCGATGTATGATTAGTGTCGGTGTGATTGTGTATGATCTTTGAGATCATGGGGAGGGGTGTAGTGATTATTGTGTATTGGCCGCGCGGGGCGGAAGTGCCCCGCGAAGTACCGCACGTGCGGCTGCACGTGCGGCGGCAGACGGTTTTTCCGCCGTCGCGGGGTCGGCGAGACGCGGAGGGTCGCGGTAAGGTACGGTCGGGCACAGTGTGCGGTCCCGGGTTCGGGCTGTCGCATGAGTTAGTCTATTGATTGATACAAGAATAAGCATTTGTTTCATCTTCTCGTTACATAAAATAATTAAAACAAAAATGAAAATCTTAACTTGCCTGACAATACAATTGTACTCTCCACCTATGGATTTTTACTCTCCGGGGCCAGGTCATGAAATGAAAAATACAACACTGCAGTCTCGCCCCTCAGCCAGACCGGGGCAGCGTACGGCCGTATCGCCCCTCAGCCGGGCCGGGGCAGCGTATGGCCGTCTCGCCCCTCAGCCAGACCAGGGCAGCGCATGGCCGTCTCGACCCTCAGCCATACCGGAGCAGTGTATGGTCGTCTCGCCCCTCAGCCGGGCCGGGGCAGCGTATGGCCGTCTCGCCCCTCAGCCAGACCAGGGCAGCGTATGGCCGTCTCCTCCCTCAGCCAGACCGGGGCAGCGTATGGCCGTCGCACCCCTCAGCCAGACCGGGACAGCGAACGGCCGTTTCGCCATCAGCCGGACCGAGGCAGCGAACGGCCGTCTCGCCCTCAGCCAGACCGGGGCAGCGAACGGCCGTCTCGCGATCAGCCAGACCGGGGGCATCGTGTGGCCGTCTCGCCCCTCAGCCGGACCGGTGCAGCGTATGCCCGTCTCGCCCCTCAGCCAGACCGGGGCAGCGTATGATCGTCTCCCCCCCCCCCCCCCATTAGCCGGACCGGGGCAGCGTATAGCCGTTTCACCCCTCAGCCAGACCGGGGCAGCGTATGGCCGTCTCACCCCTCAGCCAGACTGGGGCAGCGTATAGCCGTTTCACCCCTCAGCCAGACCGGGGCAGTGTATGGCCGTCTCACCGCCCTGTCAGACCGGTGCAGCGTGTGGCTGTCTCGCCCCGCAGCCAGGCAGGGACAGCCATAGGCGTAGGAGCAGGGGGCGGGGGGGGGGGCAGCCGCCCCCCCCCCCCCCCCCCAACATTTTGGATTTTAACATTACGCCTATATGGGCGTTGCATGGAAAGAATCGACTTCAGAATGCCTCCTGCCCCCCCCCCCCCCCCCCCCCCCAACTTGAACATAGTTACTACGCCCCTGGGGACAGCGTATGGTCGTCTCACCCCTCAGTCAGACCGGCGCAGCGTATGGCCGTCTCGCCCCTCAGCCAGACCGGGGCAGCGTATGTTTCTCCTCTCCCCCCCCCCCCCCCCCCAGCCGGACCGGGGCAGTGTATGGCCGTCTCACCACTCAGTCAAACCGGTGCAGTGTATGGCCGTCCCGCCAGTCGCCCCTCCCACAGACCTGGGCAGTGTATGGCCGACAGACAGGGTGTTTCACTTTTCACTTTTTTTTCTCAGATTATCCCATTTCGATCGGATTCCCATTATTTCATCTTTTTAATGAACTTTGGTGCCAATTATTCGATTTTAAACTCGATTCTATGATGCGCACAAATTCGCCAAAGTTTTCAATTGTTGTGCCGTTCGGCGTTGAAGTCACCCATGTTATAGCAATTGCGCGTAGGGCACTAACACCAAGAAAATACCGCCGTGCGAGAGGTGGTATTATCGGTTTTTTTATGTGACCGTTTTTCAAAAGTGGGGGTCAGGACCCCCCCCCCCCCCCCCCCCCCACACACACACACACACACACCTCCCCGACCCCTCCCCAACTCCTTCCCGTCGGCGACGCCCCTGGTGGTGTGGTATTAAATGCACCACCTATATGCTACTAGCAGGCTTATTTGATACTCCGGTGTTCATTACAGGGGTAGTAGAAGAGCCATGTTCACTGTTCAGCATACGAACCTTCGGTGCGGTTGGTGTCCATAGTCTGCTGGGACTGACTCTTCATATTTACCGTACGGCGTGCGGCAGAGGCGCTCTGTCCGCTCTGTCCCCCTACCGGACGTCGGCGTTATCAGCAGATGCCGGCGGCGTCGCGGCGAAAGGCGTCGCGGCCTTTGTTCCAGTTGGTTCCAGTGTGTCCGCGGCGGCGGCATTTGTGGGTGGTGACGTGCGTGCTGTGGTGTTGAATTGAAGCCTTGTGTGCGCCGGCGGGGGGTAAGAATGGTCACGAGAGTTGATATTGATATGCCAAGTTTTCAGGAAATCTAACAGATTAACGATGGAAGGCGTCTCTACGAGAAGCGGGAAACGACTTCAAGGTTCCAAACACGACAAGGGTGTTTCAAAAGCCAAGCCTCCAAAGCGGTTGCGTCATGACACTGAAAGATTTATGGTCGGGCAGCCAACTTCATCCATCTCTGGCTCAAAATTGCCTTCCAAAAGACAGGTGCTGCAGTATCTATTTCATGTGAAGGAACGAGGTAGATTCAGGCAGGGGTCGCAGGCTTATCAAGAGGTGGCGACTGAAGTCATGCGTTTTTGGAAGGCGGCAAGGATAGAAACTGTGACTGAGTTGAACTGCCAAAAGCGATGTGAAAAGTTGTTCTCAGAGTGGCGCTCTCTTCAAAAGACCAAATCAAGGGCAAATGACTTCATTCTGAAGAAGAGAGAAGCATTTGAATCACAGCTAGACATGCTCTTCGAAATCGGCGCTGACAACGCTGTAGAAATGATACAGAGTAGTAGGCTGCTGTCTGAGAAGGAGAAGGAAATCGACGTCACGTTTTACAGAGACCAACAAGGGCCACGGCAAGCAACTATGAGTGGTAAAGACAAGATTTTTCAAGAGAAGGTGGAACTAAAAAAGACAAGAGAAGACAGAGATCCTAAGCCTGGTCCATCAACGTCTAAGCAGGTTGAGCCCATGTCTGATGAGGCCGGTAGTTCATCTCCCAGCGTGCATCAAACAAGCGCCGACAGCAGCATTGGGAGCGCAGGCTACGAACCGGAGACGAGAGAACGAGAGCCAAGCAGCAAGCTGATCACAGTTAACTTGCCGAGAAACGTGTTACGGTCTCCTGCAGTTTCAGAAATGGCAGACAGGCTGAAGCTATCTCACAGACAGGTCAGTAGCAAAAATGCATTTACAAATGATTTTATGAACCTTGTGACTTGTGAGATAGGTAATGTTCAAACGACTTGTTTGTATGATGGACGATGTTTGCATTGTTTTCCAGGTCACTGGCATCGTTGGTGCAGTGCTGAGATGCGCAGAGCCTCCTGCAGACGTTGAAGACTTCGCCCTCTCATCAAGCTCCGCCTGGCGTGCGAGACAAAGTCATAGGCCGCAAGTGGCGAGGGAGATACGAGAACAGTTCCAGTCTCCCATTCACAGCATCATTCACTGGGATGGTTCTATGGTGGAGGTAAGCCAATCCATATTATAAATCCTTCATGCCAACGAGAGATCTTTTGACCTTCACTTCGTTTAAAATATGTTTGTCGTTCTAACAATTACCGGATTATTTTTGGCAGGACGCGTTAGGAGCAGTGGAGCACCGCCTGGCCATTTTGGTGTCTGGTGCTCCTGGCCATGAGGAGGGAAAGCTACTAGCGGTTGCCACGCTCACTGACGGCACGGGAGAAGCACAAGCTGATGCTACTTTCAACGCCATTGAGGACTGGCAATTAACGGAATCAGTTGTTGGCCTCTGCTTCGACACCACTGCTACAAACACCGGCCGACTGCGAGGGGCGGCCACTCGCCTTCAGCAAGCTCTCGACAAACATCTGCTTCTACTGGCCTGCCGGCATCACATGCTGGAGCTGGTTGTGAGGGGCGTGGCAACTGAGCTGTTTGGGAAAACAACTGGTCCCACTGACAAGAAGTTCGACGAACTGAAAGACAGGTAAGAATGAAATACAAATAGATACGTTTGCTGTGGGAGTATTATCGAGAGCAGTAATGGATTGCTAGCGACAATATAGTACGTTCATGCCTGAAGGGTTAGCTAGCTCTCTGAATATGCTCCCCCTGACATCAACCCTCTTCCCAAACATGGGTTGTCTATACCTAAGAGGACTTCATATTGTTCCTCATTCCGCAGGTGGTCACAGCTTGACTTGACTGAACACAGCACGCTGAATCCAACTGATCCGTGGCTCCTGGAGGTGCGGGACACCGTCGTGTCTTACCTGAGGTCACTGCTGTCCGACGACAAAAACTTCATTCGCGGTGACTACCGGGAGGCTGCTGAACTGGCCCTCATGGCGCTGGGCGTTGAGCCGCCGAGAGGGAAACGCTTCATGGAGCCTGGCGCCGTCCACCATGCCAGATGGATGGCGAAGGTCAGTACCCCGAATTTCTTGCGCGTACGTTAAGTTCATTATGCTGACATGGTTCTCACTCTCACTAGTAGTTATTAATCGTTGCGTGACATTCATTTTATTCTGTGCTACAGGTACTGTACAGCATCAAGATGTTCTTGTTCGCCGAACAACTGGAGTACGATGAGCCGATGAAGGAGAAGGTGCAGCGGATGGCACAGTTCCTGCTTCTCTTCTATGTCGTCGCGTGGCTGCGGGCCCCTGTCGCAGCGGACGCCCCCGCCAACGACCTGAATCTGTACCGTAGCCTGGTGCGATACAGCCAGGTGGACCAATCAGTGGCGAACGCTGCTCTCGCTGTCATGCGGCGCCATCTGTGGTACCTGCAGCCATCAGTAGTAGTGTTCAGCCTTTTCAGCAGCCGTGTCGCAGAAGAGGAGAAGGAAGCGATCTGTGTCAACCTGCTCGCAAACCCGCGCTCCGCGGCGCCTGGCCAGCCGCCATCGGTCGCGCTGGATGAGTCCACCAGCCTGTCGGAGCTGGTTACGGCGTCCTCGTGGCTGATGTTTGACTTGATGGGAGTCGACCACGAGTGGATGACAAAACCTCCTGGAGAGTGGGAAGGTCACGAGGCGTACATCCTATGCAAGGAATTCGTGAAAACAGTGAAAGTCGTGAACGACACCGCGGAGAGGGGCATCGCTCTTCTGAAAACATGCTCCCAGCACGTGAAGGGGCAGGACCAATTCCAGTGGCTTCTGCAGGCTGTGGAGAGGCACAGACGTGCAGTGCCCCACATGACAAAGGCAGCCCTGGCTACCCTGTGACTGGGCTCGATGAGAAACGGTATAGAGACCCGGTACCGAAATAAATGTTTCGGCGTCACTGACGTACCAGTGTTTTGTTCACTGTTTAGTTTCGTGTCCTGAAGATTGAGTTTTGTCTGTGTAGCGTTAATCTGGACACCAGAATATGCGACGACACTATCATGGAAGCACAGGTGCCATAATCAACCCTCACAGTGTCATAAAACAACCGATAATACCACCTCTCGCACGGCGGTATTTTTTTGGTGTTAGTGCCCTACGCGCAATTGCTATAACATGGGTGACTTCAACGCCGAACGGCACAAAAATTGACAACTTTGGCGAATTTGTGCGCATCATAGAATCGAGTTTAAAATCGAATAATTGGCACCGAAGTTCATTAAAAAGATGAAATAATGGGAATCCGATCGAAATGGGATAATCTGAGAAAAAAAAGTGAAAAGTGAAACACCCTATATTGGCCGTCTCCCCCTCAGCAAGAATTAAAGGGATAATTATCCGCGGTAAACGTTTAAAGGGATTATACGGGTTTTTCCCAGAATAATTGAGTTGCATAGTAAAACGTACTTATAAAGGTGGTAGAAGTCCCACGGTAGCCACACTTTTCTGGAAATTACCTCTTCTGCACGTAAGGACATTCCAAAGTGCGCGGTGATGCCACCGCGTATTTTCTGCAAGACCGGCTGAGGCAGAGCCAGTCATCTCTTTTATGCTAATAAAAACACCTCACGTATGGCATATTTCCGGTAAAATAAGCAATATTTGAAAGAAAATAGACTTGTTTTGTTCCAACGACAGCAGCAGTTACCTAGTTTCCCATAAAATTCTATATTTTTCATGAATTTTCATGCCAAAAAATTAATACGCCACCACCAAATTGTAAACGCTAAAGGTCAGAGAAAAGAAAACCACAAAAACACAAAACCTCAACGAACAGTGTGTAGTAATACAAAGTCCCGTCAGTTTTGAATTGCATAATAATTGTGTGATCCAGTGTAGGACTTGCAGATAATTCAAAACTCTAAAATTGATCTTACGATAAAAGTGGTGGACAGTAGTGCCGATCAAGTACTCGTTATCTGATACTAGTCTCGAAAAACGCCCAAGTTTTAACGCTGATAATTTCTGAAATAATGGACTAAATGAGCATTGAGGTCCCTGTTATATGTCTTAAACGTGTTTAAAGCTCATACAACTGCGAAAGAGTGAATTTACTTTCAGGACGGAAACCCGTATAATCCCCGCATACCTTAGGCGCAACTATCCGTATCTCGTTCGAAATAATATTCGCACCGCACCGAGTCGCGTGCGGCGACAGCCGAGTCGGACAAGAGCACCAGTGACGTCACGCTAGTGCTTAAGCGATTGGGGCGCTAAAATCCCCGGATGACTCCACCTCCCTGATACGGCCTTGGTTTTAGGTATGTCCAGGGGGTGACATGGAAGGGCGCAAATTGTTTGGTAGCCGTGACATCACTATGGCAGTCGAATCCCGCTCCACAGGCACAGACAATGCAAAGATGCTTGGTAGTTACCCCCTTTTAATTTGTTATCTAAGAGAGATGGATACAAGTATTTATGATCAATGGGAAGCTCGTTTCTTCAAGATTCCTGGAATGGCCTCCGATTTTACCTGAGACACTTCAATCGTTCACAATTCTTGGTCGAGTGGAGGCATGTTCCGCCCTCACGGCGCGCCGGAGCGGGGTCCGCTGGCAAGGGTGTACACCGCCGCCGCCGCGCCGGCCGCAAGTTGGTGAGAACCGCTGCGACGCCTTGCCAGAGACTGTACCGCCGCGGGGCCGGCCGGCCGTTGCCGGTGGCTGGCCAGCCCGGGGGGGGGGGGGGGCGTATATACATCGGACAACTGATTTACGCCGTAGGGTATTTCGTGGGATATTTATCCCTGAAAAATACCCAATGGCCGTGGTGGAAACGGCATATTCAACGTACGAATTAGTAGTCGAAGTAGTGTATATGTCAGTACCTGTAGTAGCATTTGGAAGCGGTCAGCGGTCGTTCCGACATTGGTTAACGCCCAAGGGCATTTAACCTCTTTACGCCAGGAATATCGAAAAATGGCCAAAAAGGAAACGTTGTATCCAAGGCTTGTAGCTATCTGGTCTAGACTCCAGAAGTCGGATTTAACATATGTTCCATAGGTTATGAGCCAGCTTCGTCTGAAAATCATCGATTTAACATGGGAACCCTATGGTGTAGTAGGTTTTTAACGCCCGAGTGCTGCCAACCAGGGGTTTTTACCTTGCACGGCGCCATTTGTGACGCATCAGAGACGTGAAATATAATTGGTAAATTATTTGTGCTAGGAGAAGGCGCCCTAATCTACCAACAACAACAACAGTGCTGGGATAAATTTTTACATAACAATCACAGTAGATAAAATACTATGCATAACAATAATCCTTAGCTTGGGCCTTGGCTTGGGGTATTTATAATTTCGATGCATTTTATTAGACCGAGCCTGTAGCCATTTTAATAAGCCCCCATGTCTTGATTTACTTGAATCAGCATCTGAGGCATATATTGAGGCTACTGGAAATTTGGAATCCTGTTTTCATTCGTGCGTCGGATTTCGAGCTGTGAACACGTGGCCGATGGTCAAGAGTATTTGCCTTTGGTGACGTGGCATTGCAAGTTTTGTTTTTGATTTTCGTTGGTAAGGAAGCACTTCAAGATTGTTTTTGTTATTTTCATCTTCATTTAAGTCCTTTCTTCTCTGGACACTGCTGCTGAGGAGCTTCTCCCTTCGTGGCACGGTAATGTAGTGATGGGTTATCAACGACCCGGCAAGCGGGTTAGACCTGATGAATCATTTTTCGAGCGAGCAGAGGATGAAAACACTGGTACGTATCTTAGGGTAAAACTTACCTCAGGAAAACCGTTCAAAACAAAAGGTTGGCCATGGGTGCAGACAGGTATCAGAGGAGTACTGGGTGCATCGGAAAGGTTAGAGAAAGCAAACTTCCTGGGGGACGGCACCCTACTGATCAAAACAAAAAATGTGGCTCAAACTGACAAATTTCTCAAAGCACAGAAATTTGCAAATGAGGAATGCGAGATCACTCGTGATGAGAAACTAAACACATCCCGGGGTACCATCCGGGCTTATGATCTGATGGACTTGAGTGAAGATGAGGTTGTAGGATGGCTGAGAGACTTTGGGGTTGTGGGTGCAAGGAAGTTCACTCGGAGAGTGGATGGGAAGGCAGAAAACACACCTACTATCCTTTTGACCTTTGACAAGCCATCTTGCCCAGCCAAACTACAACTTGACTATGTGACCTATCATGTCCAACAGTATGTCCCAAACCCGATGATGTGTTACAGATGCGGCAGATTTGGTCATCACGAGGAGAGGTGTCGGAGTGATCGGATCTGTCTGCGATGTGGAAAGGACAAACATGAGGGGGACTGTTCACAACTCTGTGTGAACTGTAAAAAGACAGGACACTCCTGCCTGGCCCGTGAGTGTGAGGTGTGGGTAAAAGAAAAAGAAATATGTAAAATCAAGGTGGAGCAGGAGATTTCATTTGCACAGGCTAGGAAGCAGTATGACACACAGTATGAACCTCCTGTCCTTCGAGCGTATGCTGCCACAGTCCGCACCCCCAGTGCTGCCAACAAACAGGAGGAGGAGTTGAAAGAAAAAGTGGGAAAACTTGAGCAAAAAGTAGGAGAGCTGGTGACACTGCTACAACAACTGTTAAAAAAACAAACTGTTGATGACATTCCAAAGACTGTTGAGTTTGACGATGCAGGCACAAGTATAGGTAGAAAGAACCAGGAAACACAGGAAGGAACAGCTGATGAATGTGTAAACATTGAGACTTGTGATGGTGAGATGACTGAGACTGACATGGATCAGGAGCGAAACAAAGATCAGACAGATGAATGGCAGGTAGTAGGAGTGGGGAAAGGACAAGGAAAAATCAGAGACAAAGCACAGTCATCTGTGACCACAGACGACAATGACATTACTCCTTCACCCATGATTACCAGGGCAAGCAGACTGCCTGAAAGGACAGGGAACAAAATGGTACGCAAAAAATCATGGAAAGATCTGAAGGAAGTAGGCTAGTTTTTTTGTTTGCTGTAGTGAACAGTGTAAGATGAAGAATGTGCAAGTACATTTATAACTGTTTTGTTATGTTTTTGTTTGTATTTTCTTTTTACTGTTTTCCAAGCTGATACAGCATTCTTCTTCCTTATGTTTTATTACTTGTGAACATAGTTTTCTTATTATTGACTATGTTTGTGATTTACAACATTATTTGTTTGCACCACATTATTTTGTCAGTGATGTTGTGAAGCTGATGATGTATATGTGTGATATGAACTCAGAATGTGTTTCTTACTATTTTGTTTTGGACACAATGGTTAAGTGTGTGAATGGTATTGTACCATTCTTGGTAAAAAAGGACATTGGTAATATTTATTTGTGGGAGGTGGTTTTTCTTACTATTGTTAGGAGCACTTTGACTTACCTTGGTCTGCTGATTGTAATGTGTGCAATGGAGGTGAGGTGAGACATTGTGGAATGAGAATTGGTGGTGCTGTTAATGCTGTGCTTGACTATTCACAAGTTACAAGCAGACTTGCAGGCTGCTCATTGTTCATTGGGGATGGGAGTTGTCAAATGTCTGCCTGTTCTTTATGTCTGCTTACTGATGAAACCATTGCAGATCAGCAAGCATAGGACATCAATAAAAAGTGAACTTTTAAGAAGCAAATGAGTTTTAAAATTATGCAATGGAATTGTCGCGGTTTAATATCAAAGTGGCCAGAAATTAAACCATTGCTGATTGAACGAGAACACGATGTGGTGTGTTTACAGGAAACACATTTCCTTGCTACTGATGACTATGACTTCCGCCTGCACAACTACACACTTTACAATGGATACTCAAATACCAACAGACGACAAGGAGGAGTTTGCATTTATGTTTCAAACAATCTTCCTCATTTTCAGATTCCCTTCACTACAACCCTGCAGGCTGTAGCCAGTTCAGTGAGAATGGGTCGCAGCCGTGTATGTGTGTGCTCCCTCTACCTGCCGCCCAACGAAACTGTGACAGTGGCCGACCTTGACAACTTGGTCACTCAATTACCGCAACCATTTATTATCTGCACGGATGCAAACAGCCGACATCTGATGTGGGGTTCAGACCGTTGTGACACTCGAGGGAACACCTGGGAAAGGGTGATACGGCAGAACGCCTTGAATCTGCTAAACGATGGTTGTCCAACTCGGATGGATGAATATACTGGCCTATGGTCGCATATAGATATTACGGTAACAACCAGTGATGTGGGACAATATATGCACTGGCGTACTGACACCGACCTCCACTCTAGCGATCACTGCCCTATATATATTACATACGATAGGGTTGGAACGGGGAATACCGAAACACGAAGTGATGAGTTCAAAGGATGGAACATAAACAAGGCAAACTGGACAGAATTTGCCAACAAATGTGACTTAAACTTTACTGATGCGAATGACATGGAGAATAATTATGGAGCTATGGTTGAGACACTATTAACTGCTGCACGGGAAACTATTCCTCAGAAAAAGGGACCTGCGAAATATTGCTGCCCGTGGTGGACCGACGAATGCAAGGAAGCTATACGCAACAGGAAACGTGCTCTCAATCGCTTTAGACGTAGCCAACGAAACTTACATTTATTAGAATATAAGGAGGCCAAAGCGAAGGCGAGGAGAACAATTCGCAAGGCCAAAAAGGAGTCGTGGGAGAAGTTGTTACACATGTTCAATGTTAGTACTCCATTACACCAGCTCTGGGGAATTATTCGAAAGTTTACACGGAAGGAAAGATACCAGAGGCCGCTGCCAGTATTACATGTCGCAGGAAATACGATCGATGATCCCTTTGAGGTTTCAAATATTCTGGGGCAGTTTTTCTCTGACATATCCTCTTCCTTACATTACCGACCAAGTTTCAGAGAACGAGAAAGAGAAATGACAGAGCAAATGCCGTCATTTGTATCACCTAACCATGAGGTCTACAACGATATTTTCTCGATGAGAGAGCTACAGGAGTCCGTGTCGAAATGCGGGAACACCTCGATCGGACCTGACATCATACATTATGCGTTCTTTAAGCATTTAAATGAATCACAGTTACAGAAGGTTTTAAATATGATCAATTGTATATGGTGTGCAGAAAAGATTCCGGACGAATGGAAACATTCTATAATTATTCCAATTTTGAAACCCGGGAAACCAAGAGAAAGTCCTGGATCGTACAGACCTATTCAACTTACCTCATGCTTTAGTAAATTAATGGAAAGGATGGTGGCAAAGCGTTTATCATGGTTCATTGAACAAAATAACATGTTATCAACCGTCCAGTGCGCTTTTCGGAAGGGAAGGTGCACGGCGGACCATCTAACTCGGTTGGAATCTGAGGTGAGGAGAGGATTTTTCTATCATAAGTATACCCTGGCAGTCTTCCTTGATTTAAAAAGCGCCTATAACCTTACGTCAAAGATGGCCATACTACATCGAATGCATAACCTTGGTTTCAGAGGACGACTAATGTATTTTGTCGGGTCCTGTTTGGAGAATAGAACATTTCAGGTGAGGAGCGGGAAACTGTCGAACAATTATCATCAAGAGAATGGATTGGTACAGGGAGGAGTCATTTCCCCTATCCTATTTAATATTATGATCAATGACATTTTCAGCGACGTCCCCAGAAATGTTTCATGTGCATTGTATGCCGATGATTGTTCCATGTGGGTGCGAGGACGGAGAATCCTACCACTGATCGAGATGATGCAAACGGCGTTGGACCGCGTGACTGAATGGACAGATCGATGGGGATTCGTTTTTTCGCCCCAAAAATGCAATGCTATTATCTTTCGAAGATTCATGAAAGAAAGGGAATTAATGAACATACCTGAATTGAAGGTATACGATCAACCTGTGGCATATTCTGATGATGTGAAGTTTCTGGGGGTGATATTAGACTCGAGACTGAACTTAGCGAAGCACGTCCAGTACATTAAAGGAAAGACGGCTAAGCGAATGTCTATTCTTAAATGCCTGGCCGGGCGGGGATGTGGAGCAGACCGATCTATATTAATACGCATTTACAAGTCCATGATACGACCGATCCTCGACTACTCCTGTCAGATTTTAGATGGCCCCCATAACAAGGTAGTGGAGTCGCTCGACCCAATACAGAACCAATGCCTCAGAATAGCGACTGGGGCACTGAGAACGTCTCCGATATTGCCTCTGCTGGTAGAAACGGATGTACTTCCTCTGAGGCTTCGCCGATGCGATTTAACCCTGAGATATTGTATGAAAATAAAGAGTCGAGCAGATCATCCTTGTGTGAAACTCATCACGGGTGAAATGGCCTTACATAATGTTGAGACAGGATATATGAAGAGGATTTCTGGATTTCCGCTGTACGAGAGGCTTAATCAAATGTCCGAGGAGACTGGTTTTGTTCTACCCGCAGCAATAACCTGTAAAGGAAGCTCTGTTCCACCCTGGAGGATTCGCAGATGTGAAATATTGAAACTTACTGATAAGAGAAAAGGTTCACTGGACGAGATACAAATTCAATGCGACTTTAACGATGTTCGACAGAAATATTCTGATTTTTCTTTTATTTACTCCGATGGCGCAAAAAATCCTGATGGTGTTGGTTGTGCATACGTGCACGGTGACAGGTTTCAACAATTTAAACTTCCGGGGCATTGTTCAATTTTTACCGCGGAGGCGACCGCTATACTTCGGGCTATGACATATGTAGAAAACAATCACCTCAAGAAATGTGTGATGTGCACGGACTCACTATCCGTTGTAACGGCCTTAAGACATTCCTCATCCAACAACCCTATCGTGACCGATATCCTTGACTATGTCCATCATCTTATGGAAAAGGGACACTTGCTTGTTATCCTATGGATCCCAGGACACAGTAATATAACTGGAAATGAGATCGCTGACGTAAAAGCGAAAGCGGCTATAGGCTTGAATGTTGTATGCGGGATCCAGATGGGGATGAAAGAATTCTGTCCCACCTTGCATAAATCGGTCCGTGAGTTGTTTAACCAATTATGGATTGACTATAACCCTGGTACTGCTTTAAAGAGGATTAAAGATCGTGCTGAGAGCTGGTCCACCAGCAAACGACCAAACCGACGAGAGGAGGTAGTGCTGTGTCGGCTGCGATTGGGACATACTCGGTACACCCATTCATACATCATGGACAGAGACCCCAGACCTCAGTGTGACGATTGCCGGTGTCCGCAATCAGTTGAACACCTACTTGTTGAATGTCCAGCTTTCGCCGATCAGAGACGTCCTCTAATACGCCTCTGCCAGGAGCAAGGAATCCCACTTTGCTTGAAATCATTAATTGGAGATGGCTTCCCCGAGATAATAGACGAGGTCTTCAAATATTTGCGTACCTGTGAACTCATGAAGCGACTGTGAAGTGTGAAGGTGACAAAGTGAAACGCATTTTTTAGTTTCATTATCCATTATATGCGACTTGGATACTTGTGTTATATTTTCACATTTCTCTGTCTCCTGTCTTGATATGAATGTATGACTTGAATGTATAACTAATGTTCAGTGCTATGATGTGATTGATGATTGGTGACATGCTCTTGTTTGAAACTGTCTGTGTATTTATTTTTTGGAGAATGATTGTGAGACGAGTGAACGATGGAATAACTCCTGACGATAGTGAGTGAATGCATAGAATCATTGGTATGCATGCATGTGTGAAGGATGCTGGGAGTATGAGAGACCAAATAATGCTTGTAGTGTCCTGTACCTATAGCTTCACTAACCCATCAGTTATTATTCTAACGTAGTAGTTTCCACGGTATCTTTTTGGGTTTGAGGGGAGGGGAATGGATCAGGATGAGGAGGGAGAATGATCGTCGTGAGAGGAGTTTGCAGCAGGCGCTGGGGAAACGCGTTAAATGTGTTCTAGGTCGCAAATATGAATAGACCGCCGACTGTGTACAACCCTGATGTGACTTGTACGTGCGTTATGCGCATGGTCACCGGTTGAGGCAATCTGATGTGACAGGATGTACCGATCTGCTGTTATGTGCGTACTGCAGTGTTAAAAGAGGCGAGCCAAAAAAAAAAAAAAAAACGGAGCTTTTATTTTATTATATTTGGTTTATTAACTTTTTTCCCCATAGTTCAGAGCTAACTCTATTAACTTACCCCGAAACAATTGATCCACATCCTAGATGTTATAAATCCTTTACAGATCCAAACACGGCAACACCTTCCCTTTCCATTACCAAGCTTAGTTTCCATCTTCAATACCTTGATCGCTACCACGACTACAGAGAAGATAACCGTCGTCGAAGACGACCAAACGGACGCTCTGAGCCCGCTGAGGCTATGCCAAGGCTGTATAAACCAGGTAGAACACTCCGGCCGAAAAAGTGGTGACAACTGGAAGGTGCAATATTTGGCAGCCGTTGGCAGCCGGCAGCCGCGGTGACGTCATCAAAATAAAAAAGTGACGTAGAAGAGGGGCACTCGGCAGGCCAGCGGGCCGCCAGTCTCAGCTTAATGCGTTCGCTCTCCCACTTTTTGACGCTTTGTTACTTCGTTTGGCGGCCGATTGTTACAATTAAGATGTCTTTCAAGGAGCAATTAAATGGTGCATTTGATGCCATTAAGAAAATTGAAATATGATCAAAACTGTTAATGTTATGGGATGGCAAAGTTCACCAGACGGATTCTGGCAAATCGCTGTATGTGATTTGCCCGATCTCACAGCCGGCCAAGGCTCTCACCGCTACTCTACATCCACACCACCGTCCACATCTCAACCCACATAGGATATACTTCACTCTTCACAAAACATCAATACCGCCGTCCACATACCATCCATACCGCTGTTCACACAAAATCCACACCACAGCTGCAGCGGCCGCCTCCCCGCCACCGGGAGACCCCCCCCCCCCCCGAGGGTGGTGAGCGAAGCCCACGCTCCCTCCCGACTCACCAGGGTCACCGGCTGGCGGACGGTGGGGCTCAGCGCACTGGCCATGGCGGACGTAGTCGGTGCGCCTGCGGTCCTGCGGCACATGGTACGCACCTGTGGGCCGCTCTCCTGGCGGTGCGAAGCGGCGGCCGATCGCTGCACCTTCAGTGGGTGCCCCTCCCCCCCCCCCCCCCCCACTGCGGCCTGCCGGGAAATGAGCGGGCGGACGCTCTGGCCGGGGAGGCCTCGGCCCTCCACAGGAGGACGATCCAGCTGACGACCGGACCCTGGTAGGGGCTGAGCTGGCCGGCGGGGCTCTTCCGCGAAATCATGGGGTACCGCCTACCGACGCCCGTCCCCGGTGACGATCGTGACGCTGCGGTCAACGTTCATCAGTTGCGCGCCGGTCACTGGGGACGGGCAAAATCCTATCTACACCGCATCGGACGACGGCCAACAACCACCTGCGCCGGATGCAGCGAGAGGGACTGCCCAGCCTCTCGCTGCTTAGTCTGCAGAGAGGGGGCGGACACCCGGGGCACGTGCTCCTGCGGTGCCCGTGACTGGCGGGGCCCCGCCTCTGCCTACTGGGCATTGTGTACCTACTTTTAGCTTGACAAGAGAAATCGCGTTGCTATCTTGTATGATGACGACCCTAGAGTAGCCCTATCGTACTGTACTCTGTACTTTACGAATTAAGTGGAAGTGGTCGGATGAAGTGTGCAATACAATACAATACGATCCACCCGCCGCCGACAGCGAAGAGGGACGCGGACGTCGTCGCGGCCTTGGCCGCGGGCTCAAGGCCGCGGGCTACCTCCGCCAGAAGGAGCCCCTCCGGGGCTATGGCGCGGCCTCGTAGCCGCGCCCAGGAGGAAACACAACAACAACAACAACAACAACAACATGGCCACTCGTCCGTCACTTCGCACACTGATTGTCCGCACTCACTCGGGGTTATATAGTACAACGTGTCACACTACGCGACGCCGCCGGCCTGGCCGGGCGCGCTCGCTCCGTCCAAGTTCACCGACATCTATAAAGCTACGGCTTACTCGCTGCGGACGGCGGCTCACTCGCTGCGCGGCGGCTCACTCGCTGCGCGGCGGATCACTCCCTACGCGGCGGATCACTCCCTACGCGGCGGGTCACTGGCTGCGGTGGCTGGCGCGCGAGCTGTTGCGCGCCCAGTTGGGGCTGCGCGGCTCAGTGATGGGCATGTCAGACGGCTGGACGAGCACCGGCCGGTAGCGGCGGACCGGCTGCGCATGGTGGACGGCCTCGTGCCACTGGCGGGCCACCTCCTCCTCCCTCTGCTTCTGCCGCTCAGCCTCCTGCTCGTCGGCCAGCAGCTCCGCTTCCCGCTGTTTCTGGCGCTCCTCGAAGCTCTGGCGGCGCGCCGAGCGCTGATTGGTGTGGAACTGCGGGATGCGCGGCGCCGTCGGGCCGCGGGCCGACCGCTGCGTCTGGTACGGCCCGCGGCGGGTCACCGAACACGGCTGGACGTGGAATTCGGCCGCCGCCGAATATAATGCAACACAATATTTTAATTCGAATGAGCACAGCCTGCCACGAACGGAGCCACGGGGTCGGTGGGGCCTTTTAACGCAGCGAACCAGCATGGCGCCTGCCCATTGAAATGTAAACAAACAACTGCCCCCCTCTGTCGTCATCACTAACCGGCCAATCAGCGTCCAGGCACACTAGATGCTGATTGGTGCTAGTCGGTTAGGTGGCTCGTGATCAATGCGCTAAACACAGATGATGACTGTCAGTTGTAAACGTTGCTATCGCTTGTCACACTGTTTGCCCATGTTGAAGAGGCGGAATGACCCCCCCTGGGCTATGCGCCCTAAACCAAGACCAAGACCAAGACCGGAATCCTGTTTCCATTTAGTGATCCATTAACATGTAAAATGACAGTGTGCAAGTTGGTTGTGTTGTGAGATGTGACTGTGAGATTCAAGAGGAAGGTTTCTCCAGAACACTTGCTCTGCTTAGGTAACAGGGACCTAAGTAGTAGTAGTAGGTAGTTTTAGTGAAGTAAGTAAGCTTAGTGGCTTGGTGTTTGTTTTCTTCCATAACTTTTTCTTGTTGGTATCTTGAGACTTGAAGCTACCAACAAAAAAGTGTATAGGTGATGCAAAGCCACTGGCTTTGTGTTACCTATAAATTAGTGTGATGTTTAAGTTGGTTACTTTATGGAAACCTAGTGCTATGAGTGTTGCCTATCATATACCCAAGTTAAGCGACCAACATGACAAAGTTTATAGGTGATACAAAGTATCAATCTTTAGTCAGTCAGTCAATCTTTAGTGTTGACTGACATAGGTGACTGAGAAATAGAATGCAAACCAAATGAACAACTGCAACAATTGCTTCAATCAAAATGTTTGGACTTTGGAACATGCACCTGACCTAGTCCCGGCTTAGTGCCGCTGTGAAACTGATTTAGTCACAGCGCCGTGATGCCGGAACAAGTTTTCTGCACCTCTAGACTTCATATCCCTCAGTGGGCCTCCAAAAAAGTATGTTCGGCTCTGGGCGTTCCCCATATCCCCCGGAACAGAACCCTGAACGAACAGGGTGAGTTCCAGTTAGTGCCTTGGTCCCACAAAGGGGATATGGTGCTTGACCCACAAACCAAAGGTCTATAATCAAGAGCTCCGCTACGTTCCAAAGATTGGGGGAGGGGGCAGAGGCATTCTGAAGTTGATTCTTTCTATGCAACGCCCATAGGCGGGATGTTAAAAGTCCCCAAAAATGGGGGACACGTCCCCCTGTGGCGGAACCCCTGCCTATATTTAGTTGAATTTATCCATTTAACTATATTGCATGTAATTCAAATTTATCCATTTACCTATATTGCATTGCATTTATCCATTTACCTATATTGCATTGCATTTATCCATTTACCTATATTGCATTGAATTTATCCCTTTACCTATATTGCATTTAATTGATCCCTTTACCCATATATTGTCATGGATGTAGGTAAACATGAATGTAATATTTATAAATATCATCCATAAATATCATAGGTAGGTATTTTTAGTCTTCAGACCCCATTATTTGCTCAAGAGCTGGTAGATAAGCAGGTAGGTATCTACTACCTATTGGATCAGAATGATCCTGACTTTAACTTAAAACATTTTTGACTAGGTTTCAGCTTTCTTTGCATCATATTCAGTATTCTTCATCACACTCTGAATCAGTTGGAGCATACAGCCATACAGGGAAGTTGTATTTCTAAGTTGCACTGTTCTTGTCATGTCTTGCTAAATTTGTCTGTCACAAGCAGTGGCGCACACAGGATTCCTTTTTGGGGGGGGGGGGAGGCCAGGTCAGAGCCCTAAGAGCGGGCCTTCTGGTATGCGGGCCCACCCGTTTTTTAAAGAAAACTTTGCGGATTTTGGTCACTTGATTTTAAGTGGGCCCCTACAGCATGGGATCTGAGAAATGATAAATCCAATGTTGTGTAAGGTGACTGTGTGTGCTACTGATGTGCAAATTTTAGGTGTGTGTGCTCAGTGCTACTGATGTGCGGTACAACTGTCAAGAGGTGACGAAATGAGGTCAATGACAACACACAGTAGTGGTGACTGGTTAACCGATACAATATTTTCGTAGCAGGTGTGTGATCAGTTGGCGCGATGCATGGCTGATTTTTACAACATACAGCATCGCAACAAATGTGGAGACGGTCTCACGCATGACTTGGGAAGGCTTAATTCCAACGGATCCAGGTCCTGGTGTAAACCAATTGCTGGATACCTGTCTGGAAGCTGTGCACAGGCTTTCTGGAGTTTGGTCAAAATGAGAGAAGCACGGTGAACAGATCGCGTCAAAAATGTAAAACGTCGTTATAACTAGTTTGTTTCGGGAGATCTGTTACCCATTGTCTTTGGTGGGCTTGGATACTCAAAATCATCAGTCCCTAGGTAGTATTGACGATGAAACGTAACATGTGACAAATAGCGAAGCATTTTATTTCATCAGTGAAGTTGAGTGTTACAATATTATTTGGCTACGCCCACAGATGTTTGAGATGCTTAGGTGCAAATTGTAGTGTATATAGAAACTGCGTTTACACAGGACTTTATATTCTCTAGGCATGAATTAATTATATTTTTGGAAATTAAGGAAATTTTAGAAATTGGGCCAAATTATGGCGCTTTTTTCCTTTCTAACCTCCCATATTCATGTCCCCTACAGGTTTAAAAGTTCCAGCCTTTGGACATCAAAGTCCAGTATAAACTACGCTAGGCTACGTTCGCTAACGGAATAGTAATTAACCCTGGAGGCGCTGGGGAGGAGGGGGAGGGGCGTTTTTTGCTCCCTACTTAGTTTTTCTCCCGTCATAATCATAATGAAGATATCGACTTGAAACTTTCAGCAACTTCAAGTCGATATCTTCGTATCTTTTAGAGACGAAAGTTTTACGTGCCCGAGATACCTGGACACGGTCCGCCCCTGTAGCTCAGTGGGAGAACGCTGGACTTCTGACCTATCCCGGTAGTGGCAGCCCGGGTTCGAGTCGCTTCGGCGCTCGCTATTTGCTCCTGACTGGGATGACCTGCGGCTGGTGGCAGCGGTCGCACTCAAGGTCAGGTGACGTCAGTGAGCGGGGCGGACCGTGTCCAGGTATCTCGGGCACGTAAAACTTTCGTCTCTAAATTCTGCCGGCCAACAGGAATTGCGCGATCGGGTGGTGAGGTCAGAACCTGCACAACAAGCTCTGCTTAGCGCGGGTCCTGACCTCGGAAATCCATCCATACAAAACATTCGGACTAAATTTATAATAAAAAAAACTTGAAATGAATAGCTAAGCCACCTTTTGGCAAAAAAATTGGGTCCCGGCCAGGTCAGGTAAAATGACAACGTCTAGGTAACCACCAAACAACGTCTAGGTAGCACCGCCGGCACAATGGTTAATCGAGCGACGTGAAA
This sequence comes from Chirona hameri, assembly GCA_036785665.1. Classification (NCBI taxonomy): domain Eukaryota; kingdom Metazoa; phylum Arthropoda; class Thecostraca; order Balanomorpha; family Balanidae; genus Chirona; species Chirona hameri. The sequence goes on from JAXIVJ010002473.1 coordinate 29,114, forward strand.
CTGATGGCACGTCATGAGGTCATTAGGAACTACAATACCTCGGATTGTCTATACTATATCGGTGACCTAAGGTCAAGTTATAAAATTGTGACCTTTTCAATGTTACCCTAGGGAAAAAACGCATATTTATCAGTTGTAAAGGGATAAATTTAGTTCATGTTTGCTCTAGCCACTAGTTTTGGCCAGAGACTAGACCTGACCGGGCCCCATATCACGTCTCTGCCAGCACCGGGCCTTGATCTGGCCCCTACCAGGAACGGGCCCCTACCGGTAACTGGCCCGTATAAAAAGATACAGACCCGTATCAAGCATATGCAAGGACCGGGCCCTGTTGTGACCGGGCCTTCGTTTTGACCGGGCCCCATATCACGTATTTGCCAGTACCGCGCCCCTGCCTCGATCGGGCCTGATCAAGACTGGTCCCTACCAGGAACGGGCCGGTATCAAGCATTTGAAAGGACTGGACCCTGTTGTGACCGGGCGCTCGTCCTGACCGGGCCCCATGCCACGCCTTTGCCAGCACCGGGCCCCTGCCTAGATCGGGCCTGACCAAAACCGGGTCCCTACCATAAAAGTGCCCGCATCAAGAATATGCACGGACCGGGCCCTCGTCCTGACCGGGCCCCATATCACGCCTTTGCCAGCACCGGGTCCTTGCCTCGAGCAGGCCTTACCAAGACCGGGCACCTGCCAGAATACGGGTCCTTTTGATGCGGGCCCCTCAGAAATTTCGAGGGGGAGGAGGTCAGCTGACCCCTTTGACCCCCCCCCCCCCTGCGTGCGCCACTGGTCACAAGTTTGTTTATGCTGCACAGAACTGCTTGGCCACATTTCATAGCAACATGCATTGTGGTATCAATAGGACAATAGTGACCTGATAGAATGACATGAATGGCAAGGTGGCAATACCAGGCAATATTTCATTGTTCCCGATTTTCAGAAAGAAAGTGCAAATGGAAGTCTGTGTGGAAGATGCTGCTGTGTTCTGTAAGGATGATTCTCAGCATTGCACCATATGTGGGGACAACCTCACTACATCCACCTCAGTCAGACTTCAGAGTGAAGTTGTCAGTGTGACTGCTCCTGCCTCTCTGGGGGTGGGTGATAAGAAGTATGTGGCAGGCACTCAGCCTGAAGACCATGACACACCTGTCAGTCCACCTGACACTGAGGCCGGCGGGGACAGTCATTCCAACATCCGGACAGTGAGGACAGTGCTGGCATCTATCCTGCGGCCACTGCAACGCCCCCTGCCGGCCGGGGACGCCCTCTGCCGACTGTGCTGCCGCCTGGTGGTGCAGGTGGACAGACTCCGGACACATGCCGACACGCTGGAGGTACGCCTGCTGGCGCGGCTAGAACGCGGTGAGTCGCGGGTCACGGAGCTGGCTCGGGCAGCAGCGGCGGAGCGGAGACCCAGCCGAGCCGCCCGCGCCGCCCGCGCCGCCCGCGCCGCCCGCGCCGCCCGCGCCGCCCGCGCCGCCCGAGCCGCCCGCGCCGCCCGCGGTCGGCCGCCGCCGCCGCCGGAGACGCCGCCCGAGAGTCAGAACTACATTGCAGCGCCACCGTCACCGTCCTCCGCGCGCCGGCCGGCCGCCGCCCGCTACGCGCTCATCAGCATCCAGATCTGCCGGGAGGACGGCGAGCGGACCAGCGGCGGGGCTGACTCTGCCGAGCGGGCTGTCTCCTCTGACGGCGCGGAGTCGGAGGAGTCTGATGCGGCCGCTAACACGGGCCCGTCCGGCTCACCCGCCCCCGCCCCCGCCCCCGCCCGGCCGCCGTCACCGCCGCCAGCCGACCCGGCGCCCACGTACGTGCGTCAGGAGCAGAGCTCTCAGTGCGGCGTGTGTGAGCTCCAGTTCGACACCCGCGCCGCCTGCCGGGACCACATGCGCTCCCACCAGGCCAAGAAGGTGTACTTCTGCCCGCTGTGTCCGGCGGCGGTGATGGCGCGGAACGCTCTGGAGGCGCACGAGACTGAGCGGCACGCCGACTCGCCGCTGCGGCCGTACGGCTGCGGTCAGTGCGGGGAGACGTTCCCCACTCCGCGCTTCCTGCGACGGCACAAGGAGGCGGCGCACGGCCGAATGCTGCCCTGCGGACACTGCAGGAGGACGTTCCGGCGGCAGGAGGACCTCGACAGCCATCAGATGGTGCACACCGACCAGCGGCCCTACATCTGCCACAGGTGGGCACCGCTGCACGCTGTGCTCGTACGTGAATGCCCAACATTTCAATTGTGTTCAGTCACCATGCTATACAATCGCAATTTTGCCAGTACAGACTGTTGGTCCCTGCATGCTAAATTGATATAAACTACAGCCATAAATGCTGGTCTGTACCAGTCAAACTGCCGGCTTCCGCTGAATCTCGCCTCTCATATTTGGTGCCTGGTGTCGGTGCCCCTGTTTAGGTGCAATTATCACGGTCGGTATCCCTGTTAGGTGCAGTTCTCACGGTCGGTATCCCTGTTAGGTGCAATTATCACGGTCGGCATCCCTGTCAGGTGCAGTTCTCACGGTCGGTATCCCTGTTAGGTGCAGTTCTCACGGTCGGTATCCCTGTTAGGTGCAGTTCTCACGGTCGGTATCCCTGTTAGGTGCAGTTCTCACGGTCGGCATCCCTGTTAGGTGCAGTTCTCACGGTCGGTATCCCTGTTCAGGTGCAGTTCTCACGGTCGGTATCCCTGTTAGGTGCAGTTCTCACGGTCGGCATCCCTGTTAGGTGCAGTTCTCACGGTCGGTATCCCTGTTTAGGTGCAGTTCTCACGGTCGGCATCCCTGTTCAGGTGCAGTTCTCACGGTCGGTATCCCTGTTCAGGTGCAGCACTCACTGGCTATGCCTCCGTTCAGGTGCGGTAAGAGCTTCACGAAGCAGCCGGTGTGGCGTCAGCACCTGAGGACGCACGACCGGCGTGCCCGGCCGCACCAGTGCGTCCAGTGCCGGCGTGCGTTCCTCTCGGAGCTGCACTTGGCGGCGCACAGCCTCCGTCACCGGCAGCCGGCGCTGCAGTGTGACCAGTGTGGCCGTAACTTCACCACCGAGACACGGCTCAGGAAGCATGCTGTGAGTGCGCTCGCCCGACGGGTTAGCGGCCGGGGAGGGCAGGGGGACAGGACATGGTCACTGCCCGGTCTCTGCTGTTTTGTTACACAGGCCGTCTGTGATGGCTCCTGGCATCATAGGAGATTACTGTTACGCGACTTATAAGCCTGGTCAATAGCGGGCGGGCACACTGCACTTAAGGCATTTTATGTGATATAAGAACGTTTCCTCATAGATATCCACCGTTATTTTCATCGTTTTTCTGTCAGTAAAATCAGAAAATAATCTCAGTTTATATCATCCAAATACCAATGTGTATTCTTTGAATAAAAATGTGGTCGATGGGTGTTTTTTTCAGCTGAAGCACTCGGTCGTGAACATGCACAGTTGCGACGTGTGCGACAAATCGTTCAGCAAGAAGTCCCTGCTGGCTGACCACACCCGTACTCACACCGGCGAGAAGCCATTCATCTGCGAACACTGCGCCGCACGGTCAGTAGCTAGCCTCACATACACCGACACACATCAGACGTGTATGTTTTCTGCTCCTCTGGCATATTTTGGCCGTCTTCGGGCAGACCTTAGCCAAGATAACGGAATGGTGTTGTGTTCTGTTCCCGCCAGCTTCGCACAGCGCTCCAACCTGACGTCACACATGAGCGCCGTCCACCTGAACGCCACGCCGTTCGAGTGTCCCATCTGTAAGAAGGCGTTCAAGAGGAAGCTGCTGCTTACCTACCACCACAGGGCCATCCACTCCGGTGGGTGAACCGCACGAAATACTCCTGTAGATGGCAGTCGCGACCCATCGTAGGATGTGGTGCTGATGTGATTTGTGTATTATGTGGTGTTGTCGCAGCGTTGGTTAGGTCACTAGCCGCTACTGGAAAGAAGTACTGCGTAAGTCACAACCGTAGGCACTAAATGTGTTCTCAGAGTAAGCTGTCGCGTGTAATGATTGCACGTCATTTTAACGTATTCGGACGCCTCCGTCTGAGCTATGACACTCCTTTTCCCCGTGATGACACCTCCCGTCCGGCCTGTCTCTCTCTCAGGTGAGCGGCCGGCGCGCTGCTCCCTCTGCTCGGCGACATTCCCCGTGATGACACCTCCCGTCCGGCCTGTCTCTCTCTCAGGTGAGCGGCCGGCGCGCTGCTCCCTCTGCTCGGCGACATTCCCCGTGATGACACCTCCCGTCCGGCCTGTCTCTCTCAGGTGAGCGGCCGGCGCGCTGCTCCCTCTGCTCGGCGACATTCATATCGGCTCAGCAGCTGCGGACCCACCAGAAGACGCACCGGACGGCCGGCCGACCGCACCGCTGCGGCGCCTGCGACCGGGCCTTCACCACCGAGCAGCGCTGTCTCACGCCCACATGTTCTCCGCCCACTCCGACCCTTCCAGTGCCGCGTCAGTGACCGGGCCTTCACCACCGAGCAGCGCTGTCTCACGCCCACATGTTCTCCGCCCACTCCGACCCTTCCAGTGCCGCGTCAGTGACCGGGCCTTCACCACCGAGCAGCGCTGTCTCACGCCCACATGTTCTCCGCCCACTCCGACCCTTCCAGTGCCGCGTCAGTGACCGGGCCTTCACCACCGAGCAGCGCTGTCTCACGCCCACATGTTCTCCGCCCACTCCGACAAACGACCCTTCCAGTGCCGCGTCAGTGACCGGGCCTTTACCACCGAGCAGCGCTATCTCACGCCCACATGTTCTCCGCCCACTCCGACCCTTCCAGTGCCGCGTCAGTGACCGGGCCTTCACCACCGAGCAGCGCTGTCTCACGCCCACATGTTCTCCGCCCACTCCGACAAACGACCCTTCCAGTGCCGCGTCAGTGACCGGGCCTTCACCACCGAGCAGCGCTGTCTCACGCCCACATGTTCTCCGCCTACTCTGACAAACGACCCTTCCAGTGCCGCGTCAGTGACCGGGCCTTCACCACCGAGCAGCGCTGTCTCACGCCCACATGTTCTCCGCCCACTCTGACAAACGACCCTTCCAGTGCCGCGTCAGTGACCGGGCCTTCACCACCGAGCAGCGCTGTCTCACGCCCACATGTTCTCCGCCCACTCTGACAAACGACCCTTCCAGTGCCGCGTCAGTGACCGGGCCTTCACCACCGAGCAGCGCTGTCTCACGCCCACATGTTCTCCGCCCACTCTGACAAACGACCCTTCCAGTGCCGCGTCAGTGACCGGGCCTTCACCACCGAGCAGCGCTGTCTCACGCCCACATGTTCTCCGCCCACTCTGACAAACGACCCTTCCAGTGCCGCGTCAGTGACCGGGCCTTCACCACCGAGCAGCGCTGTCTCACGCCCACATGTTCTCCGCCCACTCTGACAAACGACCCTTCCAGTGCCGCGTCAGTGCCGCGTCAGTGACCGCCTGGGTCTTTCGGCAGTGTGTTGAGTTCGGAGTGGGAGTGTGAGTCAAAGTGACTGTTGATGAGTGGTAAGGGTGGTAAATCTCGCAAATGTCGTGTGGGGGAGGGGGTGTAGATGCGCGGCTGATGAGTACCTATAGATGGGTCGTCATGGCGGAAACGTACCTTCAGTACGTTTCTTCTGCACGGTGAACACATTCTACATGGACAGCTGACGACCCCCCTGTCTCGGTCTGACGTGCATCCACACCTCGGCAGGAGTGCGGCAGCGGCTTCCTGCGTCGGGCCCAGCTGCTGACGCACATGGAGCAGCAGGGGCACGGATCCGGGCCCGGGGACTACATCATCAACCAGCCCGTGCTGCAGACGGCACCGCCACACCCGCTGCCGCTGGTGGTCAAGGTAGGATGCTGCTCCGCTCCACTGCCGCCCTACTGCCATCCTTCTGCCGCCCCACTGCTGCCCTACTGCCATCCTACTGTCATCCTACTGCCATCCTACTGTCATCCAACTGCCGCCCTACTGCCATCCTTCTGCCGCCCTACTGCTGCCCTACTGCCATCCTACTGCCATCCTACTGCCATCCTACTGTCATCCAACTGCCATCCTACTGTCATCCAACTGCCGCCCCACTGCCATCCTACTGCCGCCCTACTGCCATCCTACTGCCATCCTACTGCCATCCTACTGTCATCCAACTGCCGCCCCACTGCCATCCTACTGCCATCCTTCTGCCGCCCCACTGCTGCCCTACTGCCATCCTACTGCCAGCATACTGCCGCCCTACTGCCATCCTTCTGCCGCCCCACTGCTGCCCTACTGCCATCCTACTGCCATCCTACTGCCATCCTACTGTCATCCAACTGCCGCCCCGCTGCCATCCTACTGCCGCCCTACTGCCATCCTACTGCCATCCTACTGTCATCCAACTGCCGCCCTACTGCCATCCTACTGCCATCCTACTGTCATCCAACTGCCGCCCTACTGCCATCCTTCTGCCATCCTACTGCCATCCTACTGCCATCCTACTGCCATCCTACTGTCATCCAACTGCCGCCCCACTGCCATCCTACTGCCATCCTTCTGCCGCCCCACTGCTGCCCTACTGCCATCCTACTGCCATCATACTGCCATCCTACTGTCATCCTACTGTCATCCAACTGCCGCCCCACTGTCATCCAACTGCCGCCCTACTGCCATCCTACTGTCATCCAACTGCCGCCCTACTGCCATCCTACTGTCATCCAACTGCCACCCCACTGCCATCCTACTGCCGCCCTACTGCCATCCTACTGCCATCCTACTGCCATCCTACTGTCATCCAACTGCCGCCCCACTGCCATCCTACTGCCGCCCTACTGCCATCCTGCTGCCATCCTACTGCCAGCATACTGCCATCCTACTGCCATCCTACTGCCATCCTACTGCCATCCTACTGCCATCCTACTGTCGTCCTACTGCCATCATACTGCCATCCTACTGCCAGCATACTGTCATCCTACTGCCATCCTACTGTCGTCCTACTGCCATCATACTGCCATCCTACTGCCAGCATACTGCCATCCTACTGTTATCCAACTGCCGCCCTACTGCCATCCTACTGCCATCCTGCTGCCATCCTACTGTCATCCAACTGCCAGCATACTCCCAGCATACTGCCAGCATACTGCCAGCATACTGCCAGCATACTGCCATCCTACTGCCATCCTTCTGCCGCCCTACTGCCATCCTACTGCCATCCTACTGCCATCCTACTGCCATCCTACTGCCATCCTACAGCCATCCTACTGCCATCCTACTGCCATCCTACTGCCATCCTACTGCCGCCCTACTGCCATCCTACTGCCATCCTACTGCCATCCTACTGTCATCCTACTGCCATCCTACTGCCATCCTACTGCCGCCCTACTGCCATCATACTGCCATACTACTGCCATCCTACTGCCATCCTACTGCCGCCCTACTGTCATCCAACTGCCGCCCTACTGCCATCCTACTGCCATCCTACTGCCATCCTACTGTCGCCCTACTGCCATCCTACTGCCGCCCTACTGCCATCCTACTGCCATCCAACTGCCAGCATACTGCCAGCATACTGCCATCCTACTGTCATCCAACTCCGCCCTACTGCCATCCAACTGCCGCCCTACTGCTGCCCTACTGCCATCCTACTGCCATCCTACTACCATCCAACTCCGCCCTACTACCATTCAACTGCCGCCCTACTGTCATCCTACTGCCATCCAACTGTCGCCCTACTGCCATCCTACTGCCATCCAACTGCCAGCATACTGCCAGCATACTGCTAGCATACTGCCAGCATACTGCCAGCATACTGCCAGCATACTGCCAGCATACTGCCAGCATACTGCCAGCATACTGCCAGCATACTGCCATCCTACTGTCATCCAACTCCGCCCTACTGCCATCCAACTGCCGCCCTACTGCTGCCCTACTGCCATCCTACTGCCATCCTACTGCCATCCTACTGTCATCCAACTCGGCCCTACTACCATCCAACTGCCGCCCTACTGTCATCCTACTGCCATCCAACTGTCGCCCTACTGCCATCCTACTGCCATCCAACTGCCAGCATACTGCCAGCATACTGCCAGCATACTGCCAGCATACTGCCAGCATACTGCCATCCTACTGCCATCCTACTGTCATCCAACTCCGCCCTACTGCCATCCTACTGCCGCCCTACTGCCATCCTACTGCCATCCTTCTGCCGCCCCACTGCTGCCCTACTGCCATCCTACTGCCATCCTGCTGCCATCCTACTGTCATCCAACTCCGCCCTACTACCATCCAACTGCCGCCCTACTGCCATCCTACTGCCATCCTACTGTCGCCCTACTGCCATCCTACTGCCACCCTACTGCCATCCAACTGCCATCCAACTGCCAGCATACTGCCATCCTACTGCCGCCCTACTGTCATCCTACTGCCGCCCTACTGCCATCCTACTGCCATCCTACTGCCATCCTACTGCCATCCAACTGCCAGCATACTGCCAGCATACTGCCAGCATACTGCCAGCATACTGCCATCCTACTGTCATCCTACTGCCATCCTACTGCTATCCTACTGCCATCCTACTGCCATCCTACTGTCGTCCTACTGCCATCCTACTGCCATCCTACTGCCGCCCTACTGTCACCCTACTGCCATCCTACTGCCATCCTACTGCCATCATACTGCCGCCCTACTGCCGCCCTACTGCCGCCCTACTGCCACCCTACTGCCATCATACTGCCGCCCTACTGCCATCCAATTGCCATCCAACTGCCAGCATACTGCCATCATACTGCCATCATATTGTCAGTGTACTGCCATCCTACTGCCAGCCTACTGCCATCATACTGCCATCCTACTGCCGCCCTACTGCCATCCTACTGCCATTCTACTGCCATCCTACTGCCATCATACTGTCATCCTACTGCCGCCCTACTGCCATCCTACTGCCATACTACTGCCATCCTACTGCCATCATACTGCCATCATACTACCATCATACTGCCATCCTACTGCCGCCCTACTGCCACACTACTGCCACCCTACTGCCATCCAACTGCCAGCATACTGCCATCCTACTGCCAGCATACTGCCATCCTACTGCCATCCTACTGCCATCCTACTGCCTCAATACTGCCTCCCTACTGCCACACTACTGCCACCCTACTGCCGCCCTACTGCCATTCAACTGCCATCCTACTGCCACCCTTACTGCCACCCTTACTGCCACCCCACTGCTGTCCTACTGCCACCCTACTACCGTACGGTGTCACTACTGAGTGCGCTGCGTACCCGTCTCTATCCGGATCAGATCCAGTTCACATCCCGCCCTCTGTCTGCAGGCGCCGGCGAGCGGCCAGCTTGTTGTGGTGCAGACGGTGGCGGCCGACGGCAGCACCATCTATGAACAGGTGGAGCTAACCGTGACTCCAGAGCGGCCGCCAGGGGAGACTTCAGACGGGCCACAGACGCTGGAGTCGGACAGAGCCGACTGACCGGGGCGTGGACAGAGCCGGCTGACCGGGACGTGGACAGAGCCGTCTGGCCGGGGCGTGGACAGAGCCGTCTGACCGGGGCGTGGACAGAGCCGGCTGACCGGGCGTGGACAGAGCCGGCTGACCGGGGCGTGGACAGAGCCGGCTGACCGGGCGTGGACAGAGCCGGCTGACCGGGGCGTGGACAGAGCCGACTGACCGGGGCGTGGACAGAGCCGTCTGACCGGGGCGTGGACAGAGCCGGCTGACCGGGGCGTGGACAGAGCCGTCTGACCGGGGCGTGGACAGAGCCGGCTGACCGGGCGTGGACAGAGCCGGCTGACCGTTGGACGGTAGCAGGAGGTGTAGGCGGCTCGTCCGGAATGGCCAGCTTGGCTGTTTAGAGCTGGAGATATGGTGTCCGTAGGCATCTCTTCTGAGCGGTGGTAACCCTGCACGCCTGTGCTGGGTCCTCGAACGTGATGCTCATTGTATCCGGCTGCGCGCTGAATCAGCTCCCCGTTTGCTGGATGTAAATGCATCTTCTCTACATTGTTTTGATTTTGTAAACCGCTTTTCACAGTGATATTAAGTACATGATTGATCGTGAGGCAATATTGAATTCGTGCCATTCATATAAGTTTGTTTACGCTATGTTGCCACTTGTAAACACTTCTCTCAGTTCCTCATTAACATATATTATCTCATGATCACATGATACACCACTCACCAGCAGGCTTGTCGTGTCAGTAAAATGTACTTGTAGAGCCTGTCTCAGTTTGCAGTCGTGCCCGGGCGTGAGAATAGCGCAGCTCTCGCAGTGGACGTTGTGTGCGTCTGTTGGTGGGAGCCCACTGATCTTACCGCAGCATGACGTCACCGCGCCTGGTGCCGGCGGTGTTGCGTGGACTGAGAGTCAGCCGCGGGTCAAAGGCCAAGGTCACGTGACTCCAAGGAGCAGTAAATTATTTCAGTTCACCTGCAACACCACCAGCCGTACACACACGACACTTCATATACCTACTGCAGCCACATAGCCGGGGGATTCGGCCAGATCGCTGCGATGGCTCTATTCGTACCTACACCCTCCCTGGCGGCGACACTACAAAAGCATGGCATGTCCGCACTACACTGGTCACATTCAACTACACGCAAAGCGCGAAACGGGCCCAGCTTTCCGGAGACCACACTACAGTCTCAGACATGCGGAGACCTCACAGCGGTCTCTCATACACGCCGCAGCGATCAGACGGCGGTCTCCGCATAGAGACCTCACAGCGGTCTCAGACACGCCGCAGATATCAGGCAGCGGTATCCGCATAGAAACCTCACAGCGGTCTCAGACACGCGGAGACCTCACAGCGGTCTCAGACACGCGGAGACCTCACAGCGGTCTCAGACACGCGGAGACCTCACAGCGGTCTCAGACACGCGGAGACCTCACAGAGGTCTCAGACACGCGGAGACCTCACAGCGGTCTCAGACACGCGGAGATCTCACAGCGGTCTCATACACGCGGAGATCTCACAGCGGTCTCATACACGCGGAGATCTCACAGCGGTCTCATACACGCGGAGACCTCACAGCGGTCTCAGACACGCGGAGATCTCACAGCGGTCTCATACACGCCGCAGCGATCAGACAGCGGTATCCGCATAGAGACCTCACAGCGGTCTCAGACACGCGGAGACCTCATAGCGGTCTCATCACGCCGCAGCGAGCAGACAGCGGTCTCCGCATCGAGACCTCACATCAGTCTCAGTCATGAACACGGACCGATCTAAGCATTTCACGGAATGGCGCTGTTGGAGCGCGAAGCTCGTGACTCCTCGCTCTACACACCCTCAGTCGGCTGGCGAAGCTCGTGACCCCTCGCTCTACACACACCCTCAGTCGGTGGCGAAGCTCGTGACTCCTCGCTCTACACACACCCTCAGTCGGCTGGCACCCGACCATACGACACACGGAGCAAAACACTGGCCATCCGTGACGATGGTGGAATGCAGGCTGAGACACGCGGCCGGCTCCGGGCACCGCTGTGGGCGGCACGGGCGCCACCGGGCTGTACGGGGAAAACATGAGATTCTTCAGCGTCAGCTTCGCATGGTAAACGACTCCGCTATATGTTTTCCAATTCTTACGGTGGTCAACAGGAGGCACGAACGCCTGATTGTCCATTACGTGAGCTCTTGTGGATGAAAGATATCCCCTCCATAACTGGCTTCCCTTTACATCGGTACTACCTAACCATTAAAACACTAACACTATCGTGGCCAAGTGTTGAAGAACGCACGCTTTATACGGTGCCAGACGTTTGGCGTCCACATTCGAGATTCATGTACAGTGAGTTAGGTATCACCACTGAAATCCACTTCTCAACAAAACCGCTACAAAACATGGGCTCAAATGACACGTGCCAACTGCCACTCCGCCGGCCTTGACGATTCAAATAGTCGAGCCTTCCACCTTCATATTGGAAGCTCACACGGTTCCTCCGCTGCTAGCGTGCAGCCAATTAACTACCGCCGACCAGCCGGCCGAGTGACCGCTACCAGGCGACCATGACTGGTGCCAACTGTCGGCTGGCGTGTCACCGGTGTCAACAGCGTGTCACCGGTGTCACTGTCCTCGAGGTCCATCACACCGCCACGGTCCGGGTCACCGGTTAGGCTGCCCAGCATCAGACATGGGTGTCAGCCATCTTCAAACGGCCTGACCTAGCCAGTCACCGCAGCAGAGCCAGACGACCCGGCCGGAACCGTCACTGCCTACCGGCGGAGGCGGCCGGCCGGCTGAGGGCAGCCGCGGCCCTACCGGCGGCGGCGGCCGGCTGAAGGGCAGCCGGGGCCCTACCGGCGGCGGCGGCCGGCTGAAGGGCAGCCGGGGCCCTACCGGCGGCGGCGGCCGGCTGAAGGGCAGCCGCGGCCCTACCGGCGGCGGCGGCCGGCTGAAGGGCAGCCGGGGCCCTACCGGCGGCGGCGGCCGGGGAAGGCGGCCGGCCGGCTGAAGGGCAGCCGCGGCAGCTTGAAGCAGTCCTCCAGGAACCGCTCCATCGTGTGGTAGTGGTGCCGCCGGATACCGCCCAGACCGTGGTTCTCGTCCGGGTACGTCTGCAGCGATCGGGGCAGAGTGGGTCAGTTGATGTCGAGGACCGGGGCGCGGAGTAGCTGGGGAGGTTGATGTTGAGGACCGGGGCGCGGAGTAGCTGGGGAGGTTGATGTCGAGGACCGGGGCGCGGAGTAGCTGGGGAGGTTGATGTTGAGGACCGGGGCGCGGAGTAGCTGGGGAGGTTGATGTTGAGGACCGGGGCGCGGAGTAGCTGGGGAGGTTGATGTCGAGGACCGGGGCGCGGAGTAGCTGGGGAGGTTGATGTTGAGGACCGGGGCACGGAATAGCTGGGGAGGTTGATGTTGAGGACCGGGGCGCGGAGTAGCTGGGGAGGTTGATGTTGAGGACCGGGGCGCGGAGTAGCTGGGGAGGTTGATGTTGAGGACCGGGGCGCGGAGTAGCTGGGGAGGTTGATGTCGAGGACCGGGGCGCGGAGTAGCTGGGGAGGTTGATGTTGAGGACCGGGGCGCGGAGTAGCTGGGGAGGTTGATGTTGAGGACCGGGGCGCGGAGTAGCTGGGGAGGTTGATGTCGGGGCGCGGAGTAGCTGGGGAGGTTGATGTCGGGGACCGGGGCGCGGAGTAGCTGGGGAGGTTGATGTTGAGGACCGGGGCGCGGAGTAGCTGGGGAGGTTGATGTTGAGGACCGGGGCGCGGAGTAGCTGGGGAGGTTGATGTCGAGGACCGGGGCGCGGAGTAGCTGGGGAGGTTGATGTTGAGGACCGGGGCGCGGAGTAGCTGGGGAGGTTGATGTTGAGGACCGGGGCGCGGAGTAGCTGGGGAGGTTGATGTCGAGGACCGGGGCGCGGAGTAGCTGGGGAGGTTGATGTTGAGGACCGGGGCGCGGAGTAGCTGGGGAAGTTGATGTTGAGGACCGGGGCGCGGAGTAGCTGGGGAGGTTGATGTTGAGGACCGGGGCGCGGAGTAGCTGGGGAGGTTGATGTCGGGGCGCGGAGTAGCTGGGGAGGTTGATGTTCAGGACCGGGGCGCGGAGTAGCTGGGGAGGTTGATGTCGAGGACCGGGGCGCGGAGTAGCTGGGGAGGTTGATGTTCAGGACCGGGGCGCGGAGTAGCTGGGGAGGTTGATGTCGAGGACCGGGGCGCGGAGTAGCTGGGGAGGTTGATGTTGAGGACCGGGGCGCGGAGTAGCTGGGGAGGTTGATGTCGAGGACCGGGGCGCGGAGTAGCTGGGGAGGTTGATGTTGAGGACCGGGCGCGGAGTACCTGGGGAGGTTGATGTCGAGGACCGGGGCGCGGAGTAGCTGGGGAGGTTGATGTTGAGGACCGGGGCGCGGAGTAGCTGGGGAGGTTGATGTCGGGGCGCGGAGTAGCTGGGGAGGTTGATGTCGGGGCGCGGAGTAGCTGGGGAGGTTGATGTTGAGGACCGGGGCGCGGAGTAGCTGGGGAGGTTGATGTTGAGGACCGGGGCGCGGAGTAGCTGGGGAGGTTTATGTCGAGGACCGGGGCGCGGAGTAGCTGGGGAGGTTGATGTTGAGGACCGGGGCGCGGAGTAGCTGGGGAGGTTGATGTTGAGGACCGGGGCGCGGAGTAGCTGGGGAGGTTGATGTCGGGGACCGGGGCGCGGAGTAGCTGGGGAGGTTGATGTCGGGGCGCGGAGTAGCTGGGGAGGTTGATGTTGAGGACCGGGGCGCGGAGTAGCTGGGGAGGTTGATGTTGAGGACCGGGGCGCGGAGTAGCTGGGGAGGTTGATGTCGGGGCGCGGAGTAGCTGGGGAGGTTGATGTCGGGGCGCGGAGTAGCTGGGGAGGTTGATGTCGGGGCGCGGAGTAGCTGGGGAGGTTGATGTCGGGGCGCGGAGTAGCTGGGGAGGTTGATGTCGGGGCGCGGAGTAGCTGGGGAGGTTGATGTCAACATCAACCTCCCCAGCTACAGGACCGGGGCGCGGAGTAGCTGGGGAGGTTGATGTTGAGGACCGGGGCGCGGAGTAGCTGGGGAGGTTGATGTCGGGGCGCGGAGTAGCTGGGGAGGTTGATGTTGAGGACCGGGGCGCGGAGTAGCTGGGGAGGTTGATGTCGGGGCGCGGAGTAGCTGGGGAGGTTGATGTCGGGGACCGGGGCGCGGAGTAGCTGGGGAGGTTGATGTTGAGGACCGGGGCGCGGAGTAGCTGGGGAGGTTGATGTTGAGGACCGGGGCGCGGAGTAGCTGGGGAGGTTGATGTCGAGGACCGGGGCGCGGAGTAGCTGGGGAGGTTGATGTTGAGGACCGGGGCGCGGAGTAGCTGGGGAGGTTGATGTCGGGGCGCGGAGTAGCTGGGGAGGTTGATGTCGGGGCGCGGAGTAGCTGGGGAGGTTGATGTTGAGGACCGGGGCGCGGAGTAGCTGGGGAGGTTGATGTCGAGGACCGGGGCGCGGAGTAGCTGGGGAGGTTGATGTTGAGGACCGGGGCGCGGAGTAGCTGGGGAGGTTGATGTTGAGGACCGGGGCGCGGAGTAGCTGGGGAGGTTGATGTCGAGGACCGGGGCGCGGAGTAGCTGGGGAGGTTGATGTTGAGGACCGGGGCGCGGAGTAGCTGGGGAGGTTGATGTTGAGGACCGGGGCGCGGAGTAGCTGGGGAGGTTGATGTCGAGGACCGGGGCGCGGAGTAGCTGGGGAGGTTGATGTCGAGGACCGGGGCGCGGAGTAGCTGGGGAGGTTGATGTTGAGGACCGGGGCGCGGAGTAGCTGGGGAGGTTGATGTTGAGGACCGGGGCGCGGAGTAGCTGGGGAGGTTGATGTCGAGGACCGGGGCGCGGAGTAGCTGGGGAGGTTGATGTCGAGGACCGGGGCGCGGAGTAGCTGGGGAGGTTGATGTTGAGGACCGGGGCGCGGAGTAGCTGGGGAGGTTGATGTTGAGGACCGGGGCGCGGAGTAGCTGGGGAGGTTGATGTCGGGGCGCGGAGTAGCTGGGGAGGTTGATGTTGAGGACCGGGGCGCGGAGTAGCTGGGGAGATTGATGTCGAGGACCGGGGCGCGGAGTAGCTGGGGAGGTTGATGTTGAGGACCGGGGCGCGGAGTAGCTGGGGAGGTTGATGTTGAGGACCGGGGCGCGGAGTGGCTGGGGAGGTTGATGTCGAGGACCGGGGCGCGGAGTAGCTGGGGAGGTTGATGTCGAGGACCGGGGCACGGAGTAGCTGGGGAGGTTGATGTTGAGGACCGGGGCGCGGAGTAGCTGGGGAGGTTGATGTTGAGGACCGGGGCGCGGAGTAGCTGGGGAGGTTGATGTCGGGGCGCGGAGTAGCTGGAGAGGTTGATGTCGAGGACCGGGGCGCGGAGTAGCTGGGGAGGTTGATGTCGGGGCGCGGAGTAGCTGGGGAGGTTGATGTCGGGGACCGGGGCGCGGAGTAGCTGGGGAGGTTGATGTTGAGGACCGGGGCGCGGAGTAGCTGGGGAGGTTGATGTCGAGGACCGGGGCGCGGAGTAGCTGGGGAGGCTGATGTCGAGGACCGGGGCGCGGAGTAGCTGGGGAGGTTGATGTCGAGGACCGGGGCGCGGAGTAGCTGGGGAGGTTGATGTTGAGGACCGGGGCGCGGAGTAGCTGGGGAGGTTGATGTTGAGGACCGGGGCGCGGAGTAGCTGGGGAGGTTGATGTCGAGGACCGGGGCGCGGAGTAGCTGGGGAGGTTGATGTTGAGGACCGGGGCGCGGAGTAGCTGGGGAGGTTGATGTCGAGGACCGGGGCGCGGAGTAGCTGGGGAGGTTGATGTTGAGGACCGGGGCGCGGAGTAGCTGGGGAGGTTGATGTCGAGGACCGGGGCGCGGAGTAGCTGGGGAAGTTGATGTTGAGGACCGGGGCGCGGAGTAGCTGGGGAGGTTGATGTTGAGGACCGGGGCGCGGAGTAGCTGGGGAGGTTGATGTCGGGGCGCGGAGTAGCTGGGGAGGTTGATGTTGAGGACCGGGGCGCGGAGTAGCTGGGGAGGTTGATGTCGAGGACCGGAGCGCGGAGTAGCTGGGGAGGTTGATGTTGAGGACCGGGGCGCGGAGTAGCTGGGGAGGTTGATGCTGAGGACCGGGGCGCGGAGTAGCTGGGGAGGTTGATGTCGAGGACCGGGGCGCGGAGTAGCTGGGGAGGTTGATGTTGAGGACCGGGGCGCGGAGTAGCTGGGGAGGTTGATGTTGAGGACCGGGGCGCGGAGTAGCTGGGGAGGTTGATGTTGAGGACCGGGGCGCGGAGTAGCTGGGGAGGTTGATGTCGGGGCGCGGAGTAGCTGGGAAGGTTGATGTCGAGGACCGGGGCGCGGAGTAGCTGGGGAGGTTGATGTTGAGGACCGGGGCGCGGAGTAGCTGGGGAGGTTGATGTTGAGGACCGGGGCGCGGAGTAGCTGGGGAGGTTGATGTTGAGGACCGGGGCGCGGAGTAGCTGGGGAGGTTGATGTCGGGGCGCGGAGTAGCTGGGGAGGTTGATGTTGAGGACCGGGGCGCGGAGTATCTGGGGAGGTTGATGTCGGGGCGCGGAGTAGCTGGGGAGGTTGATGTCGAGGACCGGGGCGCGGAGTAGCTGGGGAGGTTGATGTCGAGGACCGAGGCGCGGAGTAGCTGGGGAGGTTGATGTCGGGGACCGGGGCGCGGAGTAGCTGGGGAGGTTGATGTTGAGGACCGGGGCGCGGAATAGCTGGGGAGGTTGATGTCGGGGCGCGGAGTAGCTGGGGGAGGTTGATGTTGAGGACCGGGGCGCGGAGTAGCTGGGGAGGTTGATGTTGATGTCGGGGCGCGGAGTAGCTGGGGAGGTTGATGTTGAGGACCGGGGCGCGGAATAGCTGGGGAGGTTGATGTCGGGGCGCGGAGTAGCTGGGGAGGTTGATGTTGAGGACCGGGGCGCGGAGTAGCTGGGGAGGTTGATGTTGAGGACCGGGGCGCGGAGTAGCTGGGGAGGTTGATGTCGAGGACCGGGGCGCGGAGTAGCTGGGGAGGTTGATGTTGAGGACCGGGGCGCGGAGTATCTGGGGAGGTTGATGTCGAGGACCGGGGCGCGGAGTAGCTGGGGAGGTTGATGTCGGGGCGCGGAGTAGCTGGGGAGGTTGATGTTGAGGACCGGGGCGCGGAGTAGCTGGGGAGGTTGATGTTGAGGACCGGGGCGCGGAGTAGCTGGGGAGGTTGATGTCGGGGCGCGGAGTAGCTGGGGAGGTTGATGTTGAGGACAGGGGCGCGGAGTAGCTGGGGAGGTTGATGTCGAGGATCGGGCGCGGAGTAGCTGGGGAGGTTGATGTCAAGGACCGGGGCGCGGAGTAGCTGGGGAGGTTGATGTTGAGGACCGGGGCGCGGAGTAGCTGGGGAGGTTGATGTTGAGGACCGGGGCGCGGAGTAGCTGGGGAGGTTGATGTCGGGGCGCGGAGTAGCTGGGGAGGTTGATGTTGAGGACCGGGGCGCGGAGTAGCTGGGGAGGTTGATGTCGGGGACCGGGGCGCGGAGTAGCTGGGGAGGTTGATGTCGGGGCGCGGAGTAGCTGGGGAGGTTGATGTTGAGGACCGGGGCGCGGAGTAGCTGGGGAGGTTGATGTCGAGGACCGGGGCGCGGAGTAGCTGGGGAGGTTGATGTCGGGGACCGGGGCGCGGAGTAGCTGGGGAGGTTGATGTCGGGGCGCGGAGTAGCTGGGGAGGTTGATGTTGAGGACCGGGGCGCGGAGTAGCTGGGGAGGTTGATGTTGAGGACCGGGGCGCGGAGTAGCTGGGGAGGTTGATGTCGAGGACCGGGGCGCGGAGTAGCTGGGGAGGTTGATGTTGAGGACCGGGGCGCGGAGTAGCTGGGGAGGTTGATGTTGAGGACCGGGGCGCGGAGTAGCTGGGGAGGTTGATGTCGGGGCGCGGAGTAGCTGGGGAGGTTGATGTTGAGGACCGGGGCGCGGAGTAGCTGGGGAGGTTGATGTCGGGGCGCGGAGTAGCTGGGGAGGTTAATGTTGAGGACCGGGGTGCGGAGTAGCTGGGGAGGTTGATATTGAGGACCGGGGCGCGGAGTAGCTGGGGAGGTTGATGTCGAGGACCGGGGCGCGGAGTAGCTGGGGAGGTTGATGTCGAGGACCGGGGCGCGGAGTAGCTGGGGATGTTGATGTTGAGGACCGGGGCGCGGAGTAGCTGGGGAGGTTGATGTTGAGGACCGGGGCGCGGAGTAGCTGGGGAGGTTGATTTCGAGGACCGGGGCGCGGAGTAGCTGGGGAGGTTGATGTTGAGGACCGGGGCGCGGAGTAGCTGGGGAGGTTGATGTCGAGGACCGGGGCGCGGAGTAGCTGGGGAGGTTGATGTTGAGGACCGGGGCGCGGAGTAGCTGGGGAGGTTGATGTCGAGGACCGGGGCGCGGAGTAGCTGGGGATGTTGATGTTGAGGACCGGGGCGCGGAGTAGCTGGGGAGGTTGATGTCGGGGCGCGGAGTAGCTGGGGAGGTTGATGTCGGGGCGCGGAGTAGCTGGGGAGGTTGATGTCGGGGCGCGGAGTAGCTGGGGAGGTTGATGTTGAGGACCGGGGCGCGGAGTAGCTGGGGAGGTTGATGTTGAGGACCGGGGCGCGGAGTAGCTGGGGAGGTTGACGTTGAGGACCGGGGCGCGGAGTAGCTGGGGAGGTTGATGTCGAGGACCGGGGCGCGGAGTAGCTGGGGAGGTTGATGTTGAGGACCGGGGCGCGGAGTAGCTGGGGAGGTTGATGTCGGGGCGCGGAGTAGCTGGGGAGGTTGATGTTGAGGACCGGGGCGCGGAGTAGCTGGGGAGGTTGATGTTGAGGACCGGGGCGCGGAGTAGCTGGGGAGGTTGATGTTGAGGACCGGGGCGCGGAGTAGCTGGGGAGGTTGATGTCGAGGACCGGGGCGCGGAGTAGCTGGGGAGGTTGATGTTGAGGACCGGGGCGCGGAGTAGCTGGGGAGGTTGATGTTGAGGACCAGGGCGCGGAGTAGCTGGGGAGGTTGATGTTGAGGACAGGGGCGCGGAGTAGCTGGGGAGTAGGTGCTAGCTTCTGCGAGACGCCGTCATGGCCTGAGTCGGCTGCCGGGGTTCACGGAGCTAGACGGCGACAGTATGCGTCAGCTCCACCGTATTCGGTTACCGTGTACTGTGGGGGCAGGTGGTACCGTATTCCACATGTTCCGAATCAGCTATCTAATAATGATTGTAGTCAATGCAAGCATGAGCTACGAACACAGACGTTTTTTAACCACTATGCCCCCCCCCCCCCGAAAAAACCGCAGTAACTGCCCAAACGATATTCAGATTTCAGACACGCTCGACTGGGACTCCTCGCCCGTCACCGTCAGCACTGCTGACCACAGTACGCTACCGACACAGCTGACTGACCTGCTGCCTGAACATGATGTCGGCCTGCTCCAGCGAGCGGGACAGCATCATCGACTGCTGGTAGTGGACGTTGTCGTCGGCCGTGCCGTGGATCAGCAGGTACTGCTTGTTGCGGAAGTTGTCCACGCTGCCCGAGACGTCTCCGGCCGCGTAGCCGCGCGCGTTGTCGTCCTCTGTAGGCAGTCCCATGTAGCGCTCCGTGTAGATGGTGTCTGTCGGGCAGGGGAGTGCCGAAGGGGTTAACACAAGCAGCTCCTCACAGACTGGCCTCTGCACAATCATAGGCAGAGCAAGCAACACGTGCCTTCGATGTTGGCTGCCCTGTCATATCCAGTCCCGTGGCCCGCACACGTCTCGTCACCGCCTGTCTAGTGCCTTCCGTCCCTGTCCATAGTCATGTCTGCCGGCTGGACTTCCCCGCCCTTCCTCGTGTCCTGCCCTGCATCTCACCGTAGTAGATCCAGTTTGTGACGGGCGCCACGGACATGCCGCATTTGAACACCTGCTGAGTGTCGGTCGACATGACCCGGGCCGTCACGTAGCCGCCGTACGACCAGCCCCAGATCGCCGTCCGGTTCGCGTCGATAAACCCGTACAGGTCCGTCAGCTTCCTGGGAGAATACAGAGCGACACGCAGGGCGTCACTCATACAGCGTCAACGGCAAACACGGGGGAGGGGAGCGTCAACAGCACGTCGGTATAGATGATATGCGCGACAGACAGAGCCGGCCAGCGATCACTGATCTCGCCTGAGCCGGTGGCGTTCCTGCAGCGCGTCAGTCTATCATAGGTCCATTGTCGATGAACAGCCCACATCACAATATTCCCGCACAAACCGGGCATCCAACGAAACAGCAGCTGGCAAGAGTTCCCCCTTCAATCGATATAGACGCAGAATCGTGGCTCACTTTGCGACGGCGATCTGGTCCTGGACTTCGACCGTTCCCATCTGATAGTAGAGGGCGTGTAGCAGTCGGTCGCCGCGGTAGCCGGAGCCGCGGCCGTCGATCGTCACGTAGATGATGTCTCGCTGGGTGACCAGGTGGTCGTCCCAGGCCACGCCCCAGCCGTCGCCGATCACCTGGCTGTTAGGGCCGCCGTACCTGATAGGCGCGGACAGCAGCGGAGAGGGGTCAGGACTCGGACAACAGAGGAGTGTGCTGCACTCAGACTCCGGGTAGCAAGTAACCGATATCAGCTGGTAAACCAAAGTAGTGGACTAGACTGGAATATTCTTAATGCCACACAAATCGGTGAACTTATCAAACACGACGCTCCCTAACTGACACCCCTCCCTGATAGTGTAACTGCAAAGTAAAATACGCGATACACATAGGCGTACACAAGGGGCGGGGGGGGGGGGGGGCAAACGGGGCAATTGCCCCCCCCCCCCCCTCTAGAGGAAGGTCTGTTCGTGCCCCCTTCGGTCGAAAAAATGAATGATTTTGTTTCAGAGAAAAATGGTTAAAAATGCCCTTCTAAAAATATAGTAGGCCAAATCCGGTGAGTTTTTGTTGTTGTTGTGTAGGGGTACTTTGTGCCCCCCTGAGCAAAAATGTCTCCCTCCTGGAGTAAATCCTGGGTAAGCTACTGGCGTTACACGATTCTTCATCGACATGCAACAGGAAGTCAAGGCTCAACAACACGTCACAAAACAACAGCTGTGAGTTTGAGCCTGCCTGCCAATAGATCAAACTGCCCGGAAGACAGCATCCTGATGTCGGCACTCACGTGTAGACGAGCATGGGGTACTTCTTGTTGGAGTCCTCCTTCAGTCCCGGCGGCAGCTTCATCCTCACCCGAGCCTTGAAGCCGCCAGCCACGTCCAGTGTCAGACGCATCTCCTGCGGGAACAGGGAGCTACGTCAGGTACACGTCAGCCACGTCACACGTGGTTGACGTGGTGATCATACACGTCACGTCCAGCGTCAGACGCATCTCCTGAGAGACAGGGAACCAGCTGACGTCACACAGACACGTCAGCCACGTCAACAGTCACGTCACACTTCAGTCACGTCCAGCGTCAGACGCATCTCCTGAGGGACAGGGAATCAGCTGATGTCACACAGACACGTCAGCCACGTCAACAGTCACGTCACACTTCAGTCACGTCCAGCGTCAGACGCATCTCCTGAGGGACAGGGAATCAGCTGACGTCACACAGACACGTCAGCCACGTCCAGCGTCGGACGTATCTCCTGGGGGAGAAGCCAGAAGGTCGTCACCACGTTAGAGATGCGAAGTTCTTTGTTAATCAGAACAGCACACTGTGGGAGGCAGTGGAAATCGTTTTATTTTACAGCGAACCATACACTGACCAGTGCATTACGACTGAGTTTGGAATAACGCTGTGCCTTAGTTTGACCGTGGCTGTTTTAGATAACCGCCAACTTTTCCACTATACATGGGTAGTTCGTCCGACCTTTCAGGCATGGGACAAGTGCAAATAGACCAAAACCCATGCGTCGCGGTTTACCGGGGTGTAGGCTAGCCGCTGCTGTCCAGCTACATACCAGGAGAGCCGCCGCGTCTATCATGCCTCTAGCTGCAGGACCCTGTCCTCACTGTCTGCATGACCCTGTCCTCACTAGCTGCAGGACCCTGTCCTCACTGGCTGCAGGACCCTGTCCTCACTGGCTGCAGGACCCTGTCCTCACTAGCTGCAGGACCATGTCCTGACTAGCTGCAGGACCCTGTCCTCACTAGCTGCAGGACCCTGTCCTCACTAGCTGCAGGACCCTGTCCTCACTGGCTGCCGGAGCGCCTCCTCTCAGCCTCACCTGGGGCAGCGCCTTGCCGGCCAGATCTCTGGCGAGCGCCTTGTTGTCGGCGATCAGCATCAGCTGTTGGCCGGTGTCGGCGCGGTGCAGGGTGACGCGTGGCACCGTGCTCGGACCCTGGCACGTCCACACGTAGTGGCCGCCCTCGGTGCTGAAGTCGACGGCGTTCTTGGCGCACGGCAGGCCGCCCGGCGCCGTGGAGTTGCACGTGATACACGTGATAACGCCCGAGCTGGCCGCCTTGATGTCCGTCACGGAGTACAGGTGGCGCTGCGAGGCCTCCTGCTCTGGCGCTGCTGTGAAGTAACTGACGGAGAGGGCAGACAGACGGCGTCAGACGGGCAGAGATAGACGGCGTCAGACGGGCCGAGACAGACGGCGTTAGACGGGCCGAGACAGACGGCGTCAGACGGGCCGAGCTAGACGGCGGCAGACGGGCCGAGCTAGACGGCGTCAGACGGCGTCAGACGGGCCGAGCTAGACGGCGTCAGACGGGCCGAGCTAGCTGGTGTACAACATAACAATGTTCGACTCCAAACAAAACAACCAGCCATTAACCGACCTTACTGGAATGGTCCGTAAAACAAAACACGAAAGACAAATATAAATTTAAATCGCCAACGGAATTATAGCGACCGGTGACGTAGTTAATACCTTTGATGGTTGTCTTCTATTATGCAAGGTATGTCAGTGTGCCTCTTACATGAGGTTGTTTCCCTGGTCCCAGTGCAGGATCTTGGTGACGGTGAGCCGTCCCGACGTGATGGGAACCCGGGCCGGCCCGTTCCGCCACACCATGTGGATGTGTTTGTAGTGTCCGGCGTCGCCCTCCAGCTTGGGCAGCAGCGTGATGAAGGAGGAGCGGTCGCGGCTCCAGATCGGCGCCTCCTCGATGTCACACCAGGCATGGTCCGGACTGGGCTGGTTCAGAATCTGCTGGGAACGGCAGCGGCGGCGGCGGGCGAGACCGAACAATCCGGGTCAGCTCGTGTAACAGCCAGGAGACTCGTCATAAGCGCACATATTCACAACAGAAGAGACTCGCACAAGCACTGCAAGGTAAAACTTCTACTTCTGTCTTTTTCACTGAAATATTTACATATTGCACACCCCAAATCGCATACGGGCATAACTTGTCGAGTGGTTGGTGCAAACGTAAACCTGAATACCAAGATCATTAGAACTCATACGCCCATACCCACCCTGCTTTACATAGGCCAAGTACAGGTCCTGACATTACCTCGTTTATATTTGACGTGGTCCCAGTGAACAGCGTCATGATAGTGTGGTTCTGATGTCTGTTCATCCAGGTCAGTCCCAGAGAGGAGTTGTCCACCCAGGCGGCCCGGGTCAGGTAGTGCTCCCTGCAGACAGCGCACAAACATCCCGTCAGCCGGCGCCGCGCTGCACGTGACCCGTATTGTGTGGCGACACGTGGCACGTGTGGACAGGCAGCACGTGCCGGCCGCGTAATTCGCCCGATGAATTGTGCCGGCCGGGGGAGTGTGCCTGCGGTGGCGGTGGCGGCGCCGCCGGCCGGCCCGGCCTGTCTCTCCAGATAATGCGGGGGCGCGTGCTGTCGCCGGCCGGCAGCACGGCTTGTAATGGGGCCCGGGTCGCTTGTGGTGAGGGTGGGACAATACCAGCTGTCACCGGCCGCTGATACACTGTTGAGCTGGATAAAGTTAGTGACTCACGCGTCACAGTGGACAACACGTCAACAGCACGGCCCCAACAGAGTGCAGCTGAAACATGTTCCACCATTAAAGGTAAACGTCGGTGGTGCTGTCGGTGGTGCTGTCGGTGGCGCTGTCGGTGGTGCTGTCGGTGGTGCTGTCGGTGGTGCTGTCGGTGGTGCTGTCGGTGGTGCTGTCGGTGGTGCTGTCGGTGGTGCTGTCGGTGGTGCTGTCGGTGGTGCTGTCTGTGGTGCTGTCGGTGGTGCTGTCGGTGGTGCTGTCGGTGGTGCTGTCGGTGGTGCTGTCGGTGGTGCTGTCGGTGGTGCTGTCTGTGGTGATGTCGGTGGTGCTGTCGGTGGTGCTGTCGGTGGTGCTGTCGGTGGTGCTGTCGGTGGTGCTGTCGGTGGTGCGTCACCACCTAGCTTGATATTTTGCTTACCGATATATGCAAACATATAATGCGCCGAGAGCAAATGAGCGGCGGACATGATGCAAAGTCCAGATTTGTGAACAGCCCTGGCCGTGTTACTCACTGGTCCCTGAAGTCAGCCGGCGGCGGTACCAGCTTGACGGCCGGCTTCTTGGCTATGGCACGGTCCAGGTCCACTATATAGACGGCCACGGTCGGGTTGCTGCGGCCCGGCTGAAACAGCAGAGATGACGGTCAGCGGCCGAAACAGCAGAGCCATCTGTGGGCAGCTGGGTGGCTGTGCGGTGAGTGAGGACTTCAGTCAGCTGTGTGAAGACAGTCGAGCCCGGGACAAACGAACAGGCCACCCGAGTTACGGCCTGCTACTCCGATACGAGACAAGACCAGGCTAGCCGCCACCAACTGAATGAGACGCTTCATCAGCTCACCTTCGGGTATCGCAGTGGGACGGTGATGGGGTACTGGTACTCCAGCTTGCCCGCCTCTCCGTACACCTGGAGCGGCATCACGTCCACCTGGGAATCGTTGAATGAGGCGTACGCCATCATCTTGCCGTCCTCGCTAAACCAGATGGTGTTGTCCTGACCGATCACCTCCTCTGAAACACGTACCAGCAGGGAGTCAGCACCAGCAGGGAGTCAGCACCAGCAGGGAGTCAGCACCAGCAGGGAGTCAGCACCAGCACGGGGTCAGCACCAGCACGGGGTCAGCACCGGCAGGGAGTCAGCACCATCACGGAGTCAGCACCAGCAGGGAGTCAGCACCAACAAGGAGTCAGCACCATCACGGAGTCAGCACCAGCACGGAGTCAGCACCAGCAGGGAGTCAGCACCAGCAGGGAGTCAGCACCAGCACGGAGTCAGCACCATCACGGAGTCAGCACCAGCACGTAGTCAGCACCAGCAGGGAGTCAGCACCAGCAGGGATTCAGCACCAGCACGGAGTCAGCACCAGCACGGAGTCAGCACCAGCAGGGAGTCAGCACCAGCATGGAGTCAACACCAGCAGGGAGTCAGCACCAGCAGGGAGTCAGCACCAGCACGGGATCAGCACCAGCAGGGAGTCAGCACCAGCAGGGAGTCAGCACCAGCAGGGAGTCAGCACCAGCAGGGAGTCAGCATCAGCAAGGAGTCAGCACCATCACGGAGTCAGCACCAGCACCAGCAGGGAGTCCGCACCAGCAGGGAGTCAGCACCAGCAGGGAGTCAGCACCAGCAGGGAGTCAACACCAGCAGGGAGTCAGCACCATCACGGAGTCAGCACCAGCAGGGAGTCAGCACCAGCAGGGAGTCAGCATCAGCACGGAGTCAGCACCAGCAGGGAGTCAGCACCAGCAGGGAGTCAGCACCAGCACGGAGTCAGCACCAGCACGGAGTCAGCACCAGCAGGGAGTCAGCACCAGCATGGAGTCAGCACCAGCAGGGAGTCAGCACCAGCAGGGAGTCAGCACCAGCAGGGAGTCGGCACCAGCACGGAGTCAGCACCAGCATGGAGTCAGCACCAGCAGGGAGTCAGCACCAGCAGGGAGTCGGCACCAGCACGGGGTCGGCACCAGTACGGGGTCGGCATCAGCAGGGAGTCAGCACCAGCAGGGAGTCAGCACCATCACGGAGTCAGCACCATCACGGAGTCAGCACCAGCAGGGAGTCAGCACCAGCAGGGAGTCAGCACCAGCACGGAGTCAGCACCAGCAGGGAGTCAGCACCAACAAGGAGTCAGCACCATCACGGAGTCAGCACCAGCACGGAGTCAGCACCAGCAGGGAGTCAGCACCAGCAGGGAGTCAGCACCAGCAGGGAGTCAGCACCATCACGGAGTCAGCACTCAGCACCAGCACCAACAGGGAGTCAGCACCAGCATGGAGTCAGCACCAGCAGGGAGTCAGCACCAGCAGGAAGTCAGCACCAGCATGGAGTCAGCACCAGCACGGGGTCAGCACCAGCATGGGGTCAGCACCGGCAGGGAGTCAGCACCATCACGGAGTCAGCACCAGCACCAACAGGGAGTCAGCACCAGCATGGAGTCAGCACCAGCAGGGAGTCAGCACCAGCACGGGTTAGCACCAGCACGGGGTCAGCACCATCAGGGAGTCAGCATCAGCAGGGAGTCAGCACCAGCAGGGAGTCAGCACCAGCAGGGAGTCAGCACCAGCACGGAGTCAGCACCAGCAGGGAGTCAGCACCAGCAGGGAGTCAGCACCAGCACGGAGTCAGCACCAGCAGGGAGTCGGCACCAGCACGGAGTCAGCATCAGCAGGGAGTCAGCACCATCACGGAGTCAGCACCAGCACGGAGTCAGCACCAGCAGGGAGTCAGCACCAGCATGGAGTCAGCAGCAGCAGGGAGTCAGCACCATCAGGGAGTCGGCACCAGCACGGGGTCGGCACCAGCACGGGGTCGGCATCAGCAGGGAGTCAGCACCAGCAGGAAGTCAGCACCAGCACGGAGTCAGCACCAGCAGGGAGTCAGCACCAGCAGGGAGTCAGCACCAGCAGGGATTCAGCACCAGCACGGAGTCAGCACCAGCAGGGATTCAGCACCAGCACGGAGTCAGCACCAGCAGGGAGTCAGCACCAGCAGGGATTCAGCACCAGCACGGAGTCAGCACCAGCAGGGAGTCAGCACCAGCACGGAGTCAGCACTCAGCACCAGCACCAACAGGGAGTCAGCACCAGCATGGAGTCAGCACCAGCAGGGAGTCAGCACCAGCAGGGAGTCGGCACCAGCACGGGGTCGGCACCAGCACGGGGTCGGCACCAGCAGGGAGTCAGCACCATCACGGAGTCAGCACCAGCACGGAGTCAGCACCAGCAGGGAGTCAGCATCAGCAGGGAGTCAGCACCAGCAGGGAGTCAGCACCAGCAGGGAGTCAGCACCATCACGGAGTCAGCACCAGCAGGGAGTCAGCACCAGCAGGGAGTCAGCACCATCACGGAGTCAGCACCAGCACGGAGTCAGCACCAGCAGGGAGTCAGCATCAGCAGGGAGTCAGCACCAGCACGGAGTCAGCACCATCACGGAGTCAGCACCATCACGGAGTCAGCACCAGTACGGAGTCAGCCCATGTAGCATAGGAACTAAGAGGCTGGAGCGAAACTTAAAATTAAGGGAATAGTCGGCCTTGGATCTGGTATAAACCATTATGGTATAAATTAGCCATCTAGTTTAAAGGGAATAGCCCTCTTTACATGGGGTTTTGAATTGAGATAGCAGAGTTGTAGCTTAGATATAGAAATCATATGATCCACGGTTCGTTTATTCCACAACTCTACCCCAACGGCTCTAGAGCAGATCTTCGAACGACCCGACATAGTTTATACCAGATGGCTGGTATATATATCAGATTATATACCAGATTGATTTATAACAGACCAAGATGGAATCTTCCATACCAGATGGCTGGTTTATACCAGAAAGGTTTATACCAGATCCAAGATAGACTATTCCCTTTATGAAAATCAAACTAATAACGCTGTATAACCACACGCAACAGCCAACTTTAAGCAAATGGTGAGATACAGAACCGCATCTTCGCGCAGATGGGCTGGAGTACTACAGGGAAATGTGATGTGACGTTCAGATGCCGGGAAGAAAAAAGATCGCGAGGAATCCAGCATGCCAAAACCTCCCCGTCTAAGAAGTGTATCATCATGGA
Organism: Chirona hameri; assembly: GCA_036785665.1. Taxonomy (NCBI): domain Eukaryota; kingdom Metazoa; phylum Arthropoda; class Thecostraca; order Balanomorpha; family Balanidae; genus Chirona; species Chirona hameri. Next base: position 57,451 of record JAXIVJ010002473.1, read on the forward strand.
CGAAATGATGGCCCCGCCTCCGCTATCTCCCGCTTCCTCCCGCACTGAGTTACTGTGTCCCAGTGTTCAGGGTAAACGTCTGCAGAGTTTGGGTTCACCAAGGTCTCGATGGCGATGCTCACCCTCGTACACCCAGTCGGGAATGCCGTTGTAGATGATGTTGCTGGCGCCGGTGCTGGTGATCTTCACCACGTCCGGGCTGGTGATGACGGGCCGGATGTAGATGTTGTTGTCGAACACGAACACAATGCTGTCCCGGCCGGGCACCCAGGTGGCATACTGGAGGCGGCGGCGCGGCGCGCCCGCTCCGAGGGTGAGCGGGATGATACGGCTGATGTGGGGGGGGGGGGGGGGGGAGAGGGGTCGGTCACACGGTTGACGCCACAGAGACGCCAGCAAGTCAACACGATATCAGTCCAGCAGCGATCAGTGTTGGCTGTTAGCGCTATACAGACAGACTTGAAAGAAAACGATTCATTTGGTAATGAATCGATTCATCAGTGATTCCCGTGCAACCTCAATGATTCGATTCTGATTGAAATTACCATTCAGCGTAAAGTGAATCGATTCACCAGTGATTCACGGTTCAGCCCAATGATTCGACTCTGATTCTGATTCTGATTCATGGCCCACGTGCAATTAAAGACAGATAGTGCACTCGTAATGTGTTCAATGTTATGCTCTGCAGTCTTCTCCCAGGTAATTATGATCTCGGTAGATAAGCAGGTAATAGGTATGATAGCCTAAATCAGGCATCATGAATGCTGTTGGCAGGGTTTCATCACATGAACTACCAACAGTGCCTGCCTAGTACCTACTTTGTAAAATATGAAACTCAGATTTGTATTGGTACAATCGGTTTGAATCGATTAATTTGGTCATTCTACGCAGCGTCAATGGTTCAACTCATGATTCACATTGATGTTTGCGTAAAATGAATCGATTCACCTAGGTGATTCTTCGTCAAATGATGTAATGCTTGCATCGTTAGTCGATTTGCCGTGAATCGTTTACAAGTATGTATATAGACGGTATCAACAAACCAATGCAGGAATCAGGCACGTAGCCAAGATTTCGTCCAGGGGGGGGGCGCCTCGAAAGGGCCCCTTCCCGAGCGCTGAAAGGGCCCCTTCCCAAGCGTTGAAAGGGCCAAACAAAACGGATGAAAAGGCACGTTACACGGATGGAAAGTGCAGTATAACATGGGCCATACCAACTTTTAGGAGCTGGAGTTAGCAAACTGCCATATCAACTTTGGAACCAGCGACACTAATTTGGAATCAGCTATATCAACGTGGAATATTTTTTTAAGCTCAAGACCTGGAACTGGAACAAATTGCTCCGCGGAGCGGCGCGAAAATTTTGAGTCTTATGCCCTAGATATGCATTCTCATCAATGCGTCATATTGCGTATGGTGCGGACCTCTAAAAATGTTATTGTGCGTTTAAAAGTGCGGCAAAAAGTGTTAAAGCGAACTATTTTGCCCAATTATACAGGAAAGTAGCAACATAACACATAAATGCGCCGAGAAAAGGCCCGTTTTTTGTTTTCTAACCCGCATATAATTTTATTTTTAGTTTAATTGCGCCGCAGAGCGCAATTTTTGTTCAGTTGTATTGCCTGGACAACTGCATTCTTACTGTTGAAAGGCCCAGGGTCCCTTTAAATCGTCTAGGGGCCCCTCCGACCTTTTCAACGCCCTTCTGACCTGTTCAGGGACTCTTCTGGGATCCGCGAAAAACATGATTTGGAGTGGGTGATATATATTAAATACAAAAAGGGCTTACTCTACAAGAAAAATTAAATCGGAGCTTGCGGGTATATTGTAACACCCTTCGTTAGCGATTAAGATGCATTCGGTAACATTCCATTGCTCGTCTTAAAGACGAGCAATGACCTGTTACAGAATGCCCGAAAGCTCCGATTTTAATATTTTTCTTGCGGAGTAAGTCCTCTTTGTATTTAATCTTCATCTGGGATATCTACGTGCTTTGGGCCCTTCCGGTATGACCAGGGACTCCTCTGACCTTCCAAGAAGCCCCTAGTGTGTGTCAAGGGACCCATTCGGCCTGTTCAGAGGTCCTTCCGACCTGGCCAGGGACTGAACTGGCTGCTTTGTCACCCTGCCAACATGCTCAGGGGCTCCTCTGACCTGCCCAGGGGCCCCTCTAGTCTGGCTAGGAACTCATCCGGCATGTTCAAGGGCCCTTCCTACCGGCCCAGGGACCGTTTTGGTCTAACCAGGGGCCCCTCTGACTTGCCCAGGAGCCCCTCCGATCTGCCCAGCGACTCTTCTTGTCGGACTGCGCTGGCTGCTTTGTCGCCCTGCCGACACGCTCAAGGGGCCCTCCGACCTGCCCTGGGGCCCCTCCGTGCTGGCTAGTGGCCAATTCGGCATGTTCAGGGGCCCTTCTTACCCGTCCAGGGGCCCCTCCGATATGCACAGGGGCATTTTGAACTTTCCAGGGCCCCTCTAGTCTGTTCAGGGGCCCTCCAGCCTTCTAAGGGGCCCTTCCAACCTGGCAAGGGACTGCGCTGGCTGCTTTGTTGCCTTGCGACATGCTCCGAAGGCCCTCCGACCTGCCCTGGGGCCCCTCCGTGCTGGCTAGGGGCCAATTCGGCATGTTCAGGGGCCCTTCTTACCCGCCCAGGGGCCCTTTCGGTCTGGTCAAGGGCCCCTCTGATCTGCACAAGGGCAGTTTTAACTTTACAGGGCCCCTCTGGTCTGTCTAGGGGCCCTCCAGCCTTCTAAGGGGCCCTTCCGACCTGGCAAGGGACTGCGCTGGCTGCTTTGTCGCCTTGTGACATGCTCCGAGGGCCCTCCGACCTGCCCTGGGGCCCCTCCGTGCTGACTAGGGGCCCATTCGGCATGTTCAGGACCGTCCTGACCCACCTAGGGGCCATTTCGATCTGGTTAGGGGCCCCTCCGACCTGCACAGATGCCCTTTGAACTTCCCAGAGGCCCTCTGGGGTCTGTACAAGGGCCCTCCAACCTGCTCAGGGGCCCTTATGAACTGGCAAGGGACTGTGCTGACTGCTTTGTCGCCCTGCCGACATGCTCAGGGGCCTCTCGACCTACCCAGGGGCCCCTCTGTGCTGGCTAGGGGCCCATTCGACGTGTTCATGGGGTCATCTGACCCGATCAGGTGCCCTTCCGGTCTGGCTAGGGGCCCTCTGACATGCACAGGGCTCTAAGAACGTCCAAGGGGCCCTCTGGTCTTTCAGAGAGGGTTCCGGTGGCCCTAAAGAGCCTCTGAAGTGCTCTAAACTCTCTAAAGACCACGCGAATCCATGATACCGCGATTCGCGCGGTCTCGTCGGCCCTTTTCGGCGCGCGCAGCGGAGGGCCCTCTGGCCTCCAGGGGAGGGGGGGGGGGGGCGAGAAATAACTACTTTGAATATGATTGGTACAATATGGCAGAAAATAACCATTAGGGCACAAGGGTATTTTCATAATTTGTTTGAGTAAAACTGTTGGTGAATACTTACTCATTTTTAACGTCGTAGATGTCATATAATGATCTTCGGGTGTACCGGTAAATCTGGAAAATATATTCAGGGTCAGAACAATCGTCTATACAAAGAACCCGCGGAACTAAACAAGCTGGCTTCCTTCTTAAAACATGCTTATACCAACTCAGGCAGTTTCAAGATATGGTCATCATTCAGCACAAGAAAACAGGCTCCACATAATTGCATTACGCAAGTGTCGCATACAACCCCCCCCCCCCCCCCGGCCTTTACAAAACCGGTATGACCGGAACACTAATCTGGTCTGTTGATGTAGATACCACAGTGACCAGTTGAGAGGCTAGAGGCAATAGAGAAGCCAAATGATCGCAGCGAGACGCGCAAGGCGGCATTCTAAAGCTCTCAGTGACTCGCATCTCAAGCATACTCGAAATTGTGGAATTGAGGTCACATATTAGGTCAAAGTCGGGTTAAAGGTCAAAATCGAGGCATTTGAGTTTATGGGCCATACTTTCCATACAAAGCCTTTGATTGCAACAATGATCACCCAAAATATCGTTATCGCCCACTGTGAAGCGGTTAAATGCCGTGGGTCGAACCCGGGGGTGATGGAAGAGCTGAGGGGGCAATGGGACCAGCTGTCCCTCTCAGGAAGTTCGAGAGGCAAATAATATGCTTTGCTCCCATAAAAACTCAAGAGGGACCGTTTGAAAAACGAATAAAAAACGATTGGAAAGGTCTCCATCAGGCCTGACAAGGCTCCTCTCGGCCCGGCACGTGCCCTCTCAGACCGGCAGAGAGCCATCTCAGGCCTGGCATGTGGCCTCTCAGACCTGCATAGGGTATTCTCAGATCGGCCTAAGGCCCGTCAGACTGTGCGAGGGTCCTCTCCGAGTGCAGTAACTCTCTCTTCAGACTTAAGAGGGGCCCTCTCCAATCTGACCTGGGCTTCTCAGACCGGCCGAGGGCCCTCTCAGATCGACCGAGCTGCTCTGATGGGCATAAAGCCCTCTCAGATCTGGAAAATATCAACTCACATCAACCTGGGGTATCTCAGACGACCAATGGAGCCTTGTCAGGCCATCGGGCCTGACAAGGCTCCAAGACAAGGAGACAAGACAAGGAGACCCTTCCAATAGTTTTGTATTCCTTTGGTGACTTCTGGTGATTCGTTCTTGAGGGACAGCTGGTCCCATTGCCCCCTCAGCTCTTCCATCACCCCCGGGTTCGACCCACGGCATTTAACTGCTTCACAGTAGGCGATAACGGGCTGCTAGCGCGACATGGGGTGAAAAATACCATTTCAAAAATGACTATTTTATACGGCTCATTTTCAAGAAAAATGTCCACAGCATGAAAGTATAACACTGCTTCGCCAATAAATGTGTTTATTTGTATGCACCATGTCTTCAAACGCACACTATTGTTCAGCCGCCGATATTGAAGGAGGTGTTGCTGGCAGATGTATGAGGTCATCCGTGTGCGTGTGTGTGTGCGCGCGCGTGTGGGTGTGAGTATGAGTGTGTAGGAGTTGGAAGAGGTGTGTAACTGCGCATGTGTGTGTACCGGCGATTGTTTTATGTGTCCCATTGCGTTCACATCTGTTTTATTTGACTGACTTACAACCATGAAACGCCACCGATATTGATTGACTGACTTACAACCATGAAACGCCACCGATATTGATTGACTGACTTACAACCATGAAACGCCACAGTGTCGTGGATGTGTTGTGCAAAATACAAAAACAATTGAACCCTTCCGATAGTCCTCCGGCCGCCTGGAGGGGTCCATACCCGCCTGAGAGGGTATAAAATACCCTCTCAGACCGACCGAGGGCACCCCCAGGCTGACCGTGGACCCTTTCAGACCAGCTTAACCCGCGCCGTGCCGGTTCTCGGCGCCACCTTCGCCGTGCCGGGGTGGGGGGGAGGGGGGTGTTTCGACGTCCCCCTCTAACTCGGGTCCTATGGAACGTATACAAAAACCGAAAACACCGTTCGAAAGCTCGTCAAAATGTATTATGAAACTATTTCAGGAATTGTTTTTCTCAGGTCAATATTGAGGTCACCAGAGGTCATAAAAGGTCAGAATTTCCAGTTTCAGGACTTCGCTCCAGAAACCCCAAAATATCTCGGGAACCATGATAGGTAGGAACAAACGAGAATAAAAAACAGTCGAAAGCTCTTGAACAAAGTAATCGCCAACTGATGCTTAACTTTTAGCTCAGGTCAATAGTTTAGGCTCCAGAGATCATCAAAGGTCAAAAAGGCTATTTTTGCCAAAACTGTTTTTCACAAATAACTTTTTACCTAATAAAGATAAGGCAATAATTTTGACGCCATCGTTTTTGTCTCGTCAAGTCGCTTCGAATAATTTGCATGATGACCAGGTTAGGTCAACTTATAAATTTGGCCTCAGGTCAAGGTCAAGTGGTAACCCAATTAGGTCATGTTGCACATTGGGAGACGTGCCCACGAAGAGACAAACACATTGGTGCCGGTTTCACTTCTCTAACTTGACTTTGTAGAGAGTTATTGACAACAAAGTGTTGGTGACCTCGGATGACCTCATCTGACCATGTAGGGGTCACTGAACAAAAATTGCAACTGGAGCTTCAAGAATGGCCTATGATAACATGATCCAGAAGGAATTGGGCTGATATAATGCGTATCCTCAAAATAGGAAGCATTGGATTATTTCCCCATTGACTTATAATGGGGAGGTCACGAAATTGACCCGACCTTAGGTCACCGATATAAAACAAAATCAGAGATAAACGAATTGTAGGTACCATTGCCCTTATTAAATCCTTTAAGTACGAAATCGATCGGCCAAAAACTGTGGTTGTGGTACGACCGGAAACTTTCTTGGAGGTGGGGTCACGTGACCTAGCCTGGTGACCTGACCTGAGATGACCCGCGGTCAAGAATTTTACACTATGTGGGCAATTGATACCCCAACGCCTATACTAAAAACGGCGGCGCTGAGCGCCGCCGTTTTTTCGCTATCCTCGAAAAACGTTTTTTTTTTGGGCGTCTAAACGCCCCCCCCCCGGCACGGCACGGGTTAAGATCCTAGCAAGACCTGCCAGAGGCCTTTTCAGGCCCAAGGCCCTCTAACCGGCCACCTCAGGCCCTCAACAAGTCGTGACATACGAGAGTACTTCTTTGGTTTGGTTTCATTTGTGGACTAAGCACTACATTATCTTGGAACCAAGACAATAATTGGAACTCTCATCCTGTTCAGAGTTTTGTTTGGGGACCGAGTCGATTTTTTCAGAAGCCCGTCGAAGGATTTGAACCCCGGTCCCTGGCAAAGGAAACAAACTTATCCTTCCGCTGTGCCCATTGCCACCAAATAGCACTTGTTCATTGTCCAGACACTGGTCAGAATAATCTTTTCTGCGCCGAAACTGAAGCGATATTTGCCATAAAATGATTATCAGAGTTGTATTTACTTATTTTATCGCTCTCGTTATTAAATGTGCGTGTATTTAAGATTTTGCCTTCATTTACTCCACCGATGTCGTTTGTATATACATCCGATGACAAATAGGTGCCCCCCCCCCCAGTGACGCGATTTTGCCTCGACTGGGGGGCTGGCGGTTCACTGGGGGGGGGGGGGGGGCAGCCCCCCCGTCAACATGTTAGAGGAGGCCCTGCTGGCCACCTGACCGGCTGATTATTACTAATGTCACCTGCCTGATGGGCTGGTTAAAACCACTCGCCACTTCACCAGCTGGCCTCACCTGCTTGAAGCTGTGTGGACACAACACGTGGCCACTTCACCAGCTGGCCTCACCTGCTTGGAGCTGTGCGGACACAACACGTGACCACTTCACCAGCTGGCCTCACCTGTTTGAAGCTGTGTGGACACAATACGTGGCCACTTCACCAGCTGGCCTCACCTGTTTGAGGCTGTGTGGACACAACACGTGGCCACTTCACCAGCTGGCCTCACCTGCTTGGGGCTGTGTGGACACAATACGTGGCCACTTCACCAGCTGGCCTCACCTGTTTGAAGCTGTGTGGACACAACACGTGGCCACTTCACCAGCTGGCCTCACCTGTTTGAAGCTGTGCGGACACATCACGTGGCCACTTCACCAGCTGGCCTCACCTGTTTGAGGCTGTGTGGACACAACACGTGACCACTTCACCAGCTGGCCTCACCTGTTTGGAGCTGTGCGGACACAACACGTGGCCACTTCACCAGCTGGCCTCACCTGTTTGGAGCTGTGCGGACACATCACGTGGCCACTTCACCAGCTGGCCTCACCTGTTTGAGGCTGTGTGGACACAACACGTGACCACTTCACCAGCTGGCCTCACCTGTTTGGAGCTGTGCGGACACAACACGTGGCCACTTCACCAGCTGGCCTCACCTGTTTGGAGCTGTGCGGACACAACACGTGACCACTTCACCAGCTGGCCTCACCTGTTTGGAGCTGTGCGGACACAACACGTGGCCACTTCACCAGCTGGCCTCACCTGTTTAAAGCTGTGTGGACACAACACGTGGCCACTTCACCAGCTGGCCTCACCTGCTTGGAGCTGTGCGGACACAACACGTGACCACTTCACCAGCTGGCCTCACCTGTTTGAGGCTGTGTGGACACAACACGTGACCACTTCACCAGCTGGCCTCACCTGCTTGGGGCTGTGTGGACACAATACGTGGCCACTTCACCAGCTGGCCTCACCTGTTTGAAGCTGTGTGGACACAACACGTGGCCACTTCACCAGCTGGCCTCACCTGTTTGGAGCTGTGCGGACACATCACATACTTCCTGCTGTCGGACAGCGATCGGCGGGCCGAACGCAGCTTACTCTGAAACATCATCAAATCAACATCATCAAATCAACATCATCAAATCAACATCATCAAATCAACATCATCATCAAACAAACAGTCAACGGCGGTCAGCGGTCCGTTCATAGCGCAGTGTCAACGGCGGTCAGCGGTCCGTTCATAGCGCAGTATCAACGGCGGTCAGCGGTCCGTTCATAGCGCAGTATCAAAGGCGGTCAGCGGTCCGTTCATAGCGCAGTATCAACGGCGGTCAGCGGTCCGTTCATAGCGCAGTATCCCCGGCGGTCAGCGGTCCGTTCATAGCGCAGTATCAACGGCGGTCAGCGGTCCGTTCATAGCGCAGTATCAACGGCAGTCAGCGGTCCGTTCATAGCGCAGTATCAACGGCAGTCAGCGGTCCGTTCATAGCGCAGTATCAACGGCGGTCAGCGGTCCGTTCATAGCGCAGTATCAACGGCAGTCAGCGGTCCGTTCATAGCGCAGTATCAACGGCAGTCAGCGGTCCGTTCATAGCGCAGTATCAACGGCGGTCAGCGGTCCGTTCATAGCGCAGTATCAACGGCGGTCAGCGGTCCGTTCATAGCGCAGTATCAACGGCGGTCAGCGGTCCGTTCATAGCGCAGTATCAACGGCGGTCAGCGGTCCGTTCATAGCGCAGTATCAACGGCGGTCAGCGGTCCGTTCATAGCGCAGTATCAACGGCAGTCAGCGGTCCGTTCATAGCGCAGTATCAACGGCGGTCAGCGGTCCGTTCATAGCGCAGTATCAACGGCGGTCAGCGGTCCGTTCATAGCGCAGTATCAACGGCAGTCAGCGGTCCGTTCATAGCGCAGTGTCAACGGCGGTCAGCGGTCCGTTCATAGCGCAGTATCAACGGCAGTCAGCGGTCCGTTCATAGCGCAGTATCCCCGGCGGTCAGCGGTCCGTTCATAGCGCAGTATCAACGGCAGTCAGCGGTCCGTTCATAGCGCAGTATCAACGGCGGTCAGCGGTCCGTTCATAGCGCAGTATCCCCGGCGGTCAGCGGTCCGTTCATAGCGCAGTATCCCCGGCGGTCAGGGGTCCGTTCATAGCGCAGTATCCCCGGCGGTCAGCGGTCCGTTCATAGCGCAGTATCAACGGCGGTCAGCGGTCCGTTCATAGCGCAGTATCCCCGGCGGTCAGCGGTCCGTTCATAGCGCAGTATCAACGGCAGTCAGCGGTCCGTTCATAGCGCAGTGTCAACGGCGGTCAGCGGTCCGTTCATAGCGCAGTATCAACGGCGGTCAGCGGTCCGTTCATAGCGCAGTATCAACGGCAGTCAGCGGTCCGTTCATAGCGCAGTAACCCCGGCAGTCAGCGGTCCGTTCATAGCGCAGTGTCAACGGCAGTCAGCGGTCCGTTCATAGCGCAGTATCAACGGCAGTCAGCGGTCCGTTCATAGCGCAGTATCAACGGCAGTCAGCGGTCCGTTCATAGCGCAGTGTCAACGGCAGTCAGCGGTCCGTTCATAGCGCAGTATCAACGGCGGTCAGCGGTCCGTTCATAGCGCAGTGTCAACGGCAGTCAGCGGTCCGTTCATAGCGCAGTATCAACGGCGGTCAGCGGTCCGTTCATAGCGCAGTGTCAACGGCAGTCAGCGGTCCGTTCATAGCGCAGTATCAACGGCAGTCAGCGGTCCGTTCATAGCGCAGTGTCAACGGCGGTCAGCGGTCCGTTCATAGCGCAGTATCAACGGCGGTCAGCGGTCCGTTCATAGCGCAGTATCAACGGCAGTCAGCGGTCCGTTCATAGCGCAGTAACCCCGGCAGTCAGCGGTCCGTTCATAGCGCAGTGTCAACGGCAGTCAGCGGTCCGTTCATAGCGCAGTATCAACGGCAGTCAGCGGTCCGTTCATAGCGCAGTATCAACGGCAGTCAGCGGTCCGTTCATAGCGCAGTGTCAACGGCAGTCAGCGGTCCGTTCATAGCGCAGTATCAACGGCGGTCAGCGGTCCGTTCATAGCGCAGTGTCAACGGCAGTCAGCGGTCCGTTCATAGCGCAGTATCAACGGCGGTCAGCGGTCCGTTCATAGCGCAGTGTCAACGGCAGTCAGCGGTCCGTTCATAGCGCAGTATCAACGGCAGTCAGCGGTCCGTTCATAGCGCAGTGTCAACGGCGGTCAGCGGTCCGTTCATAGCGCAGTATCAACGGCAGTCAGCGGTCCGTTCATAGCGCAGTATCAACGGCGGTCAGCGGTCCGTTCATAGCGCAGTATCAACGGCAGTCAGCGGTCCGTTCATAGCGCAGTGTCAACGGCGGTCAGCGGGCCGTTCATAGCGCAGTGTCAACGGCAGTCAGCGGTCCGTTCATAGCGCAGTATCAACGGCGGTCAGCGGTCCGTTCATAGCGCAGTATCAACGGCGGTCAGCGGTCCGTTCATAGCGCAGTATCAACGGCAGTCAGCGGTCCGTTCATAGCGCAGTATCAACGGCAGTCAGCGGTCCGTTCATAGCGCAGTATCCCCGGCGGTCAGCGGTCCGTTCATAGCGCAGTATCCCCCCGTGCCCACACCGAGCCCACATACCGGCCAGCCCGACAGTCCGGCCCAGGACAGGGGAGGACGGGAATAACGCTGACCGGACGAGCCGGCGGCAATCATACAATCAAACAAACACCCACAGGCACTCATCACAAACAGACACACATCTCAGGGAGCCAATAACGGCGGAGGGGGGGGGGGGGGCAGTGGCGACAGCCGAGACGCCGGGAAAACACCTCCATACCAAAAGACCAAAAGACGCCTCCATACACTCACTGATGGCGGCAGTCTCACTCACAAGCAATGATGGCATCCCAATGACTCCTGGAATAGTTAGAGGACAGGCAGGTTCCCAAACAACGTATACAAAATAGCTGTTGCAATTCTAAACAATCACATCTGAGGATCGAGCTGCCAAGATCCATAAGTCATGTTATCGCTAGTGTAGTGCACCCTGCTGCTGGTGCTGGCCAGTGTGTAGGGGCGGATCTACATCTAGCCGCGGTAGGCAGGGGTGTCGCGGATAATTTTTGAGTGGAGGGGTCGGCTGAAATGACGAAAAATGTACCACCATTTGTATGCGTGTATTTAAGCCTTTGCAGCATTTTTAATGTGGTTTTCATTACCGAGCGGGCGCGAAGCGCCTGTGAGATTTCTCGTCAACTTACTAGACAAATTTACATTTGACCCAGCCCAACCTGGCCCGACCCGGCCCGACCCGGCCATACAGACGCTTTTCGGAAGCTAATAACTTTGCAACCACTGCTCCGATTGAGATTGGGTTTTCACCATTGGATAGGCCCATCAAATCATTTTTTGGTATGGTGCGTTTTGATAGAGGTGGTACCACAGCACGCAACAGTTGGCGCACGCGAACGTCGAAATGAAAAAAAAATCCTTGCAAAAATGATTCTTGATCAAAAATGGCTGTATTAATATAAGCATTAATTTAAACGCTGAAGCATGCAGCGCTCAATACGTACTCCCTTTTGGCGGATTTGAGAAAGGAGATCATGAACAAGTTAATACAACTTAATTTTTATGTTGGCATGCATTGAGGCCTGGCAATTTTTCTGGAGGACTAAAATGACTGTTACTACCACGTGTGCTCCCTTACCGTTTCATATTTCAAACCTGTTTTAGCTTTACCAGAGCGCGCTCGCTCGGTCATCGCCCAAAAAGGCGTTTTACTGGTGTTGTTATAGTACGTACTTGTCCTTTAGCGCCGCCAAGCAGCGTGAAATTTTACGGGTTTGCCTGCTAAACCCAGAAATATGGGCGGTGGGCCTAGCAGAGTATAAGAACAATCAATCAATCAATAAAAGCAACAATCAATAAAAGGTGTCAGGATATAGGTTAGCTATGTCTTTGCACCACACATTTCACTAATGATGACGCTTTGTGACTGTGTTACGAATGTCCTCGCAAATGTCTGTCACCAAAAACAAAATACATGACGGCTGGTTGTAGGAAAGTTAGAAATGTGGATGAACGAAAAATCACCTTTACATACTGTTGATTGTCCTGGTATCTTTTGTATCGTAGTACGATATATTATAAGCTACGTTTAACGAACAATAGCGTTATCGGTAACGTAGCAAAATATAACGTAAAATAATTCGGTAGCGTAGCTTTGACCTGAAAACCATACGTAGCGTAGCGTAAATTCCGTAGCGTAGCGTAGGGTAGCGTAGCGTAGCGTAGCGTAGCGTAGGGTAGGCCATCACTGGTTACCATATACCCGCAAGATCAGATTTTAATGTTATGGTAGAGTAAGCCCTCTTTGTATTTAATATATATATTACCCACTCCACATCATGTCTTCTCGCTTCACGGATCCCAGATGAGTCCCTGAACAGGTCAGAAGGGCGTTAGAAAGGTCGGAGGGGCCCCTAGACGATCTGAAGGAACCCGGAGCCTTTCAACAGTAAGAATGCGGTTGTCCAGGGAATACAACTTAACATTTTTTGCGCCGCGGAGCGGCGTAATTTAAAGGGATTATACGTTTTTTTTCCCCAGAATAATTGAGTTACATAGTAAAACGTACTTATAAAGGTGGTAGAAGTCCCACGGTAGCCATATTTTTCTGGAAATGACCTCTTCTGCACGTAAGGACATTCCAAAGTGCGCGGTGATACCACCGCGTATTTTCTGCAGGACCGGCTGAGGCAGAGCCAGTCATCTCTTTTATGCTAATAAAAACACCTCACTTATGGCATATTTCCGGTAAAATAAGCAATATTTGAAAGAAAATAAACTTGTTTTGTTCCAACGACAGCAGCAGTTACCTAGTTTTCCCATAAAATTCTATATTTTTCATGAATTTTCATGCCAAAAAATTAATACGCCACCACCAAATTCTCAACGCTAAAGGCCGGAGATAAGAAACCCACAAAAACACAAAACCTCAACGAACAGTGTGTAGTAATACAAAGTCCCGTCAGTTTTGAATTGCATAATAATGTTGTGATCCAGTGTAGGACTTGCAGATAATTCAAAACTCTAAAATTAATCTTAAGATAAAAGTGGTGGAAAAGTGGATAAAAGTGGTAAAAGTGGTGCCGATCAAGTACTCGTTATCCGATACTAGTCTCGAAAAAAACGCCCAAGTTTTAACGCTGATAATTGCTGAAATAATGGACTAAATGAGCATTGAGGTCCCTGTTATATGTCTTAAGCGTGTTTAAAGCTCATACAACTGCATAAGAGTTAATTTACTTTCAGGACGGAAACCCGTATAATCCCTTTAACTACAAATTCAATTATATGCGGGTTAGAAAAAAAAACTGGTCGTTTCTCGGCGTATTTATGCGTTATCTTTCCTATATACCCAATTGGGCAAAATAGTTCACATTAACATTTGTTAACGCACTTTTACACGTACAATAACATTTTTAGAGGTCCGCACCATAAGCAATGTGACGCATTGATGAGAATGCATATCTAGGCATGGGTGGAGCTTTCCAGAAAAGTTGGTGGGGCAAAATGCCATATTGGCAGGATGTTTTCCATTATTGTGGTGACAAAATTGTCATATTAATGCCAGGAAACCTTCATATCTGACAAAAGTTGGTGGGGCATAACACAAAGTTGGTGGGGCGGTGGCCACACCATGTGAATAGGAAACTCCACCCGTGTCTAGGGCATAAGACTCAAAATTTTCGCGCCGCTCCGCGTCGCAATTTGTTTAAGGGTTCCAGGTCTTGAGCTTTAAAAAAAATTCCAAGTTGGTATAGCTGATTCCAAATTGGTGTCGCTGGTTCCAAAGTTGATATGGCAGTTTGCTAACTCCAGGTCCGAAAGTTGGTATGGCCCATGCCATACCTGTCATACCAGTGTCAGAAAAGAGGCCCGTTTCTCCATTTATCTGAACTTGGAAGTTTTGTTCCGTGAAAACTTTGACTGTAAATATGTTTTTTTTAAAGTCTGCGGGTGCAAATGGCTGACGAGCATAACAAATAGACTGAGACTTGACTTTCCGAACAATGGCCGGAACGTAACAGTGATGCGACACAAATTGTCAACAATTTTCGTAAGGCGGAACCTCCAAATTCCCCAACATCCGAAATTTCTGCAGCGATTCAGGGAAGGAGAACTGGTACTTTTCCAAAAAAAAATAACCAAAAACTTATAAAACCTCCCAAAAAAGTGTTTGCGTATTCAGGTTACAACCCTGCCACCGATACCATCGTCACCTGGGCCGTGAATAACCCTGGGACACTAAAAACACGTTATGCAAAAGACGGCAGTACTTTAGACTGAGACATGAGCCCAGTTTCCCAAATAAGCATACACAACGATACAATGTACCTTTTTAACATACGACCCGGGAGTCTCGGTTCCCGACTGACGCCAAGACCATATCTGTACAGGATACGACTGACGATTCAACTTTCCACATCATAATATATGCACATATTGACATATATGAAAATAGGTTGTGCAGAAAGGCGTATTAAAATTACGCAAAAATTACTGGTATACGCATTTTAAAAAAAAATCCGCCGCTGGCGAAAAATTTATTCCGCGAACTTAGATCGTGGAATCACTTTTCTGACACTGTGCCATACTGCATTTTCCATCCTTGTAACGTGCCTTTTTCATCCGTTTTGTTTGGACCTTTCAACGCTTGGGAAGGGGCCCTTTCAGCGCTCGGGAAAGGGGCTCTTTCGAGGCGCCGCACCCCCTGGACGAAATCCTGACTACGTGACTGGCTGCCGGTAAAACCCGTCCCCGTTCCCGGAGAGGGAAGCTGCCGGTAATACCCGTCCCCGTTCTCGGAGAGGGAAGCTGCCGGTAAAACCCGTGCCCGTCCCCGGAGAGGGAAGCTGCCGGTAAAACCCGTCCCCGTTCTCGGAGAGGGAAGCTGCCGGTAATACCCGTCCCCGTTCTCGGAGAGGGAAGCTGCCGGTAAAACCCGTGCCCGCCCCGGCGAACCGGTCGCGATGGCCGCCAGTCTCGGGGCAGTAATCCAGGCAGCGGACCGGGTCAGCTGACTGGATTGCCGCTGGTCAGCTGACTGGATTGCCGCCGATTTCGTGGATAGTACCGTGAATTACGACACCACCGCGGACCGCAGTGATGGCGTAACCTACACGGCTTGTCCACTATGTAGTATACAGCGGCGCAGAGACGGGGCCGGGCCGACAGCGGCGCGGAGACGGGGCCGGGCCGACAGCGGCGCGGAGACGGGGCCGGGCCGACAGCGGCGCGGAGACGGGGCCGGGCCGACAGCGGCGCGGAGACGGGGCCGGGCCGACAGCGGCGCGGAGACGGGGCCGGGCCGACAGCGGCGCGGAGACGGGGCCGGGCCGACAGCGGCGCGGAGACGGGGCCGGGCCGACAGCGGCGCGGAGACGGGGCCGGGCCGACAGCGGCGCGGAGACGGGGCCGGGCCGACAGCGGCGCGGAGACGGGGCCGGGCCGACAGCGGCGCGGAGACGGGGCCGGGCCGACAGCGGCGCGGAGACGGGGCCGGGCCGACAGCGGCGCGGAGACGGGGCCGGGCCGACAGCGGCGCGGAGACGGGGCCGGGCCGAGGACAGCACTGGGTCGCGAACGGCCGAGCGGATGAAATGAATGTCGTCCTGAAAATAGATTGACCGCACAAAAGAGACTTTGGCTCCGGTAGGAATGTTATCAGAGACTTTGGCTCCGGAAGGAATGTTATCAGCATACAAGTTATATACCGCATCAGTAGCGCCCCTTACAGACATCAACAGTTCCCCTTACAGCCACTGAACAGACATCAACAGTTCCCCTTACAGCCACCGAACAGACATCAACAGTTCCCCTTACAGCTACCGAACAGACATCAACAGTTCTCCTTACAGCTACCGAACAGACATCAACAGTTCCCCTTACAGCTACCGAACAGACATCAACAGTTCCCCTTACAGCTACCGAACAGTCATCAACAGTTCGTCCTTTGACGGCGCGTGTTTCACTTTCGTCTCAGGAATGCCGTGAAAGCTCCCGAAAACGGGAGCCTTTCATGTCACAACACTATACGAGGTGGCTCTGAAAGCAGCCCGTTACGCCGGCTGAGGGAGCCCCGCCCCGGGAGACGGGAGTGACCTTTGTCTCAGGACAGAGATCCGGGGCAGGGCACCTCACGCCGAGCCTCACGCCGGGCGGCCGCTCTCAACACGCAGCACGCAGCAGCCACCGCCGCGCCACCGCCGCCAGACGTGCAGTTCCGTAGATCGGTCCGATCCAGGACACCCTCCTGCTATGTATCATGACGTCATCTCCTGTATCATGACGTCCTGTGTATAGGCTGTCGTCTCTCGTCTCCACCCTCTGGTTGCCCCTGTTCCTCCCATCCCCTCCTCTTTCTTGCCACTTTTCCTCACACCCTCCTCTGCTGCTCGTTCTCCTCAGCTCGCCCACCTCTCCCGCGCTCCCGCGCTCCCGCGCTCCCGCGCTCCCGCGCTCCCCCTCCCCCCCCCCTCTCTCTCTCTCTCTCTCTCTCTCTCTCTCTCTCTCTCTCTCTCTCTCTCTCTCTCTCTCTCTCTTTCTCTCTCTCTCTCTCTCTCTCTCTCTCGCTCTCGCTCTCGCTCTCGCTCTCGCTCTCGCTCTCGCTCTCGCTCTCGCTCTCGCTCTCGCTCTCGCTCTCGCTCTCGCTCTCGCTCTCGCTCTCGCTCTCGCTCTCGCTCTCGCTCTCGCGACGTACGGCGCCCCTCGCAGCCGTGTGCCAGCCCCACAATATCGCATAACATTGCTCCATGTGCCGACCTTATCATAGGACACTGACGAGCGCCGGCGAGTCGTCTGCGGCGCGCTCTGCCGACCCCTCTCCAAAGGTCACCACGCGCTGCGACGCTGTCGACGGCAAGTTACCGACATCTGTGGCCATGTGTTGTTGATGGGCCACTGTCCGCGCTACGTCAGTCTCATGTGGCACGCCTGCAGTGGCTTCTGATCTTAGAGCTATTTCGTTAAGGACTGAGAGCACGTAGGCTGCGGATATCCAAAGTCAGCTGAAGCTTTGCATGCTTTGAGAAATACTCGAAACACTATTTTATTATCGACAACCAAATTATGAAGAAAGATAAAATATGTGCAAGTTAAAGGTGTCTTCCTTTCACTCGCAGCTTCCGTGGGTTTATGAGTTGTGAAAGCCTCGGATCTCTCCGTTCGGGCCCGTGGCAGTTCTCCAATGAAGGAACGTAGAAGGTGTGAGTTTCAGACATTCACCATTCGGGCTGTGTTTCTCGGCAGATCTGAACGGTCTGCGCTTCACACCTTTAGGTCTCCGGAAAATGAAAGCTCGAATTTATAGAAAACGAGAAAAATGTGTTCGAGTTGACAAAACGTAAACGACGTGACGTGTGCATAATGTAAAGTAAAATTGAGGATGCAATCCACTCACGAACAGTGACACAACTCACCCATTGGACGCGAGGTATCAATATCGTCCGGACTTTTGTCTTGACGTTAAATATGAAGAGGCCTTCGTCCGAGTCATCGATGTTCTCGTCATCTGGAACAGGGAGCGAAGAGTGAGCGAATATCACGTGGCGTCCAACACAGTGACTTTTTCTGCCATAGCAGACCTATACAGGTTATAGCACAGTACACTCAGCCAGCAAGAAATGCGCGACATGCAAAACGCAGCTCTGGCACACAATGCATGGCACGGTAAACGGAAACCATATTAGAACTGCAAGCTGACGTATTAGTATCAGAATGCAAGTCAGCGGGCTGCCGAGTGTGTTCGAGTCATTTCCCGGAGCAGTGTCCGTTTTCTCAGCACGGTTCACACCGCGCCGCGTTCACAGCAGCTCGGTTGGTCGGGCGATTTTCACGAGACCGCGCCGTTCCACGGCGGTGCGCCTGTTTATCTGGCTCGGCGATCATTCGGGTTGTTCCAGCGCGCTCTGGTAACACCGCCGCCGCCGCCGCCGCCACCGCAGAACCGTGGTGTGCCGTGTGTGGTGTCCGCCAGTACCGGGCACAGACGGGGACGGCACAGAGACGGGGACGGCACAGAGACGGGGACGGTACAGAGACGGGGACGGTACAGAGACGGGGACGGTACAGAGACGGGGACGGTACAGAGATGGGGACGGCACAGAGACAAGGACGGCACAGAGACGGGGACGGTACAGAGACGGGGACGGTACAGAGACAGGGACGGTACACAGAAGGGGACGGTACAGAGACGGGGACGGTACAGAGACGGGGACGGCACAGAGACGGGGACGGCACAGAGACAGGGACGGCACAGAGACAGGGACGGCACAGAGACGGGGACGGTACAGAGACGGGGACGGTACAGAGAATGGGACGGTACAGAGACGGGGACGGTACAGAGACAGGGACGGTACAGAGACGGGGACGGTACAGAGACAGGGACGGTACAGAGACGGGGACGGTACAGAGACGGGGACGGTACAGAGACAGGGACGGTACAGAGACGGGGACGGTACAGAGACATGACAGAGACGGGGACGGCACAGAGACGGGGACGGCACAGAGACAGGGACGGTACAGAGACGGGGACGGTACACAGAAGGGGACGGTACAGAGACGGGGACGGCACAGAGACGGGGACGGCACAGAGACAGGGACGGCACAGAGACGGGGACGGTACAGAGACAGGGACGGTACAGAGACGGGGACGGTACAGAGGCGGGGACGGCACAGAGACGGGGACGGTACACAGAGACGGGTCGGTACAGAGACGGGGACGGCACAGAGACAGGGACGGTACAGAGACGGGGACGGTACACAGAAGGGGACGGTACAGAGACGGGGACGGCACAGAGACGGGGACGGCACAGAGACAGGGACGGCACAGAGACAGGGACGGCA
Organism: Chirona hameri; assembly: GCA_036785665.1. Lineage (NCBI taxonomy): Eukaryota > Metazoa > Arthropoda > Thecostraca > Balanomorpha > Balanidae > Chirona > Chirona hameri. Next base: position 76,557 of record JAXIVJ010002473.1, read on the forward strand.
CAGAGACAGGGACGGGACAGAGACGGGGACGGTACAGAGACGGGGACGGTACAGAGACAGGGACGGTACAGAGACGGGGACGGTACAGAGACGGGGACGGTACACAGAAGGGGACGGTATAGAGACGGGGACGGCACAGAGACAGGGACGGCACAGAGATGGGGACGGCACAGAGACAGGGACGGTACAGAGACAGGGACGGTACAGAGACGGGGACGGTACAGAGACGGGGACGGTACAGAGACGGGGACGGTACAGAGACGGGGACGGTACAGAGACGGGGACGGTACACAGAGACGGGGACGGTACACAGAGACGGGGACGGTACAGAGACGGGGACGGTACAGAGACAGGGACGGTACAGAGACAGGGACGGTACAGAGACGGGGACGGTACAGAGACGGGGACGGTACACAGAAGGGGACGGTACAGAGACGGGGACGGCACAGAGACAGGGACGGCACAGAGATGGGGACGGTACAGAGACGGGGACGGTACAGAGACGGGGACGGTACAGAGACAGGGACGGTACAGAGACGGGACGGTACAGAGACGGGGACGGTACACAGAAGGGGACGGTACAGAGACGGGGACGGCACAGAGACAGGGACGGCACAGAGATGGGGACGGTACAGAGACAGGGACGGTACAGAGACGGGGACGGTACAGAGACAGGGACGGTACAGAGACAGTACAGAGACGGGGACGGCACAGAGACGGGGACGGTACATAGATGGGGACGGTACAGAGACAGGGACGGTACAGAGACGGGGACGGTACAGAGACGGGGACGGCACAGAGACAGGGACGGGACGGTACACAGAGACGGGGACGGCACAGAGACAGGGACGGTACAGAGACGGGGACGGTACAGAGACGGGGACGGTACAGAGACATGACAGAGACGGGGACGGCACAGAGACGGGGACGGTACAGAGACGGGGACGGTACAGAGACGGGGACGGTACAGAGACGGGGACGGTACACAGAGACATGACAGAGACGGGGACGGCACAGAGACGGGGACGGTACAGAGACGGGGACGGTACAGAGACGGGGACGGTACACAGAGACATGACATAGACGGGGACGGCACAGAGACGGGGACGGTACAGATACAGGGACGGTACAGAGACGGGGACGGCACAGAGACGGGGACGGTACAGAGACGGGGACGGTACAGAGACGGGGACGGTACAGAGACGGGGACGGTACACAGACGGGGACGGCACAGAGACAGGGACGGTACAGAGACAGGGACGGTACAGAGACGGGGACGGTACAGAGACGGGGACGGTACAGAGACATGACAGAGACGGGGACGGCACAGAGACGGGGACGGTACAGAGACGGGGACGGTACAGAGACGGGGACGGTACACAGAGACATGACAGAGACGGGGACGGCACAGAGACAGGGACGGTACAGAGACGGGGACGGTACAGAGACAGGGACGGTACAGAGACGGGGACGGTACAGAGACATGACAGAGACGGGGACGGCACAGAGACGGGGACGGCACAGAGACAGGGACGGTACAGAGACAGGACAGAGACAGGGACGGCACAGAGACGGGGACGGTACAGAGACGGGGACGGTGCACAGACGGGGACGGCACATAGACGGGGACGGTACAGAGACGGGGACGGTACACAGAAGGGGACGGCACAGAGACGGGGACGGTACAGAGATGGGGACGGCACAGAGACGGGGACGGCACAGAGACGGGGACGGCACAGAGACAGGGACGGTACAGAGACGGGGACGGTACAGAGACGGGGACGGTACAGAGACGGGGACGGTACAGAGATGGGGACGGCACAGAGACGGGGACGGCACAGAGACAGGGACGGTACAGAGACGGGGACGGTACACAGACGGGGACGGCACAGAGACGGGGACGGTACAGAGACGGGGACGGTACACAGAAGGGGACGGCACAGAGACGGGGACGGCACAGAGACAGGGACGGCACAGAGACAGGGACGGCACAGAGACGGGGACGGTACAGAGACAGGGACGGTACAGAGACGGGGACGGTACAGAGACGGGGACGGTACAGAGACAGGGACGGTACAGAGACGGGGACGGTACAGAGACGGAGACGGTACAGAGATGGGGACGGCACAGAGACGGGGACGGCACAGAGACGGGGACGGTACAGAGACGGGGACGGTACAGAGACGGAGACGGTACAGAGATGGGGACGGCACAGAGACGGGGACGGCACAGAGACGGGGACGGTACAGAGACGGGGACGGTACAGAGACAGGGACGGTACAGAGACAGTACAGAGACGGGGACGGCACAGAGACGGGGACGGTACAGAGACGGGGACGGTACAGAGACGGGGACGGCACAGATACAGGGACGGTACAGAGACGGGGACGACACAGAGACGAGGACGGTACAGATACGGTGACGGTACAGAGACAGGGACGGTACAGAGACAGGACAGAGACAGGGACGGCACAGAGACGGGGACGGTACAGAGACGGGGACGGTGCACAGACGGGGACGGCACATAGACGGGGACGGTACAGAGACGGGGACGGTACACAGAAGGGGACGGCACAGAGACGGGGACGGTACAGAGATGGGGACGGCACAGAGACGGGGACGGCACAGAGACGGGGACGGCACAGAGACAGGGACGGTACAGAGACGGGGACGGTACAGAGACGGGGACGGTACAGAGATGGGGACGGCACAGAGACGGGGACGGCACAGAGACGGGGACGGTACAGAGACGGGGACGGTACAGAGACAGGGACGGTACAGAGACAGTACAGAGACGGGGACGGCACAGAGACGGGGACGGTACAGAGACGGGGACGGTACAGAGACGGGGACGGCACAGAGACAGGGACGGTACAGAGACGGGGACGACACAGAGACGAGGACGGTACAGATACGGTGACGGTACAGAGACAGGGACGGTACAGAGACAGGACAGAGACAGGGACGGCACAGAGACGGGGACGGTACAGAGACGGGGACGGTGCACAGACGGGGACGGCACATAGACGGGGACGGTACAGAGACGGGGACGGTACACAGAAGGGGACGGCACAGAGACGGGGACGGTACAGAGATGGGGACGGCACAGAGACGGGGACGGCACAGAGACGGGGACGGCACAGAGACAGGGACGGTACAGAGACGGGGACGGTACAGAGACGGGGACGGTACAGAGATGGGGACGGCACAGAGACGGGGACGGCACAGAGACAGGGACGGTACAGAGACGGGGACGGTACACAGACGGGGACGGCACAGAGACGGGGACGGTACAGAGACGGGGACGGTACACAGAAGGGGACGGCACAGAGACGGGGACGGCACAGAGACAGGGACGGCACAGAGACAGGGACGGCACAGAGACGGGGACGGTACAGAGACAGGGACGGTACAGAGACGGGGACGGTACAGAGACGGGGACGGTACAGAGACAGGGACGGTACAGAGACAGGGACGGTACAGAGATGGGGACGGTACAGAGACGGGGACGGTACAGAGACGGGGACGGTACAGAGACGGGGACGGCACAGAGACGGGGACGGTACACAGAGACGGGGACGGTACAGAGACGGGGACGGTACACAGAGACGGGGACGGTACAGAGACGGGGACGGTACAGAGACAGGGACGGTACAGAGACAGGACAGAGACGGGGACGGCACAGAGACGGGGACGGTACAGAGACGGGGACGGTACAGAGACAGGGACGGTACAGAGACGGGGACGGTACAGAGACGGGGACGGTACAGAGACGGATCCTGTCCAGTGTCCGGCTACGCAGACGACGCGAGACACATCATTACGATATCGCTCAGCGTGCCATTATAGATGATAAAGTGGGCGACGGCCATCTGCGGCGAGATGCATCTCGATATGAGTGATGTGGTCTCGCAGACATTTGCCCGTCATAGCCATGACAGTGAAATCGATTATGTTATAGATGAGCCGGAGTACGATACCCGTAGGCCATCATAGTCCATCATCTACAGTCTACAGAGTATGTGGAAAGACTAGTATATTGAGTAGCGTTCCCGCTCAGCTGGAGAGAATGCTTTGCGGTGTGTTAACCGGTAAGGCGCCGTAGTTGGCGATCAACGAGCGCCAACGAAATGCATGGTGAATTTCAACTCGATCGGGAAGTAGTTTCTGAGATACAAAAAAGGGTGAGCACGTGCGCACGTGCAGAGGCACCCTACCCCTGACTTGTGGGAACGTGGCGGCTAAGAGGTCTCTAACCACACACCAAATGTGAACACAATCGGCTCAGCCGTTCCTGATATATAGAATAGGGGTTTGCACGTACGCACGTGCAGTCACCCCACCCCTGACTTGTGGGAAAGTGCCGGTTGATGGGTCCCGCTGCAATGATGGCATCCCCGCTCCATCAACACTAACACCTTTCTCAAGTGTATGTAGGACTGTATGAGTGTATGTAATAAAATATGTATGTATGTGTGTCTCGTGTTTTACTTAGTTTTGACTTTGAAGGAATTACTTAACGTAAGATAGACATTAACCTTGACCTTGAACAAATCACTTAACGTAAGATAGATCACCCTATTCCCTTGCTTGCCCGGGTTCACATAAACCGGTTAACGTAATTATTTGCCTGGCAAATTGCCATAAGTAATCCCCCCCCCCCCGAATAAATATGGCTTTAGGCCGCTCCGGGGAAAAGAAAAAAGGAAACACACAAATTTGCACATAATCTGCCCAGCCGTTGTGGAGTTTTTGCGAGAAAACATGTTGCAAAACCCATTACGCGGCTCGCGGCACGCGCCACACGCAGTGGTAGTCACCAACATAAGTCGGCACTGGTCTTAAACAGGGTAGGTTGGATGGGCTGCTCAGCAAAGAAGCTAATCGGATGTCAATCGGACCAGCGGCTGCAGAGATATGAGCTTCTCAAAAGCGTCGCTACGGGTTGGGCCGGGCCGGACCGGGCCGGGCCGGGCCGCTCATAATCAGATTTTTCCCCATACACCACGGAAGGACGAGCGAGCGCGCTCCGCTTGTAATAACGTCCAAATGACCGATGCCACTTTGCAATGAACTTGTCTGGATGTATCAATGTATGTGGCTACAGTTCCGTTGGAGTCATCCACAAAGGCGCTCTGATTTCGTCCTAGCCCAAAGCTGACTGCTTAGTTCGAAGGCTGACCGACGGCTGGTGGGCAATTGACTCCGAGTCGGATCGGACCAACAGCGATCAACTCGAGTCGGGCAGGCTGCTCTTGGAGTCATTCCGAGTCAGTCGTGAGCCGACTCAGGAGCCGGCCCGATTACTGAGTCAGCAATCGGACCAGAATCGCAGATCAGCAGTGGTGTATGCTTCTGCCTGCTGCTGTCCGTGTGCTCAATGTACTGTGTGCCGAACGGTATAGGTATGTGGAGCGTGCGAACAGTGTGACATTCTTGCGCCGCAGGTCATGGCCGCACCACTGACCCCGCACAACACTCCTTCCATCGCAGGCGCAGGCACTCGGCACAGCCAATCCCGCGATGGGGCCGTCACCGGTGCACCTTACACCCCTCCACGGTCGTCAGACGGGACGGCAGCAGAGCGGACAGGGGACACGGCAGGTACGGCAGGTACGGCAGGTACGGAGCGCCGCGCCAACGTGCCACGCTCGGGGCGAAATGGAACGCGGAATCCCGCCGGACGCCGGTGGCCGATCACACGCTCCGAGCAAATTACAGGCCGCCGCGCGGGTGAGCGGAGACGAGCTGCTGCGGTGGGAAATCACACAGCTGACACCGTTTTGCCGCCGGCTCAGACACCCATCGATCGACATTAGTATGATTAGCCAGGAGTGAAACATTCACCAGCGTCCCCAACCAGCGGCGGTGCCACCGGGGGGTCAGGAGGGACAGTCGCCCCCCCCCCCTCCTTGTCGTCGGGTAGGGGGGACATATATGTTTGCCCCTCCTGTCATTTAAGGAGGACCCTCCATGCTTCAAAGAGGCCCATCTCGCAGGCTCCATCGCAGAGGTCACAGGTGCCCTTGGAAGCCAGAGGGGTCCTATGGAGGTCAGAGGGGGCCTTTGAAGGCCAGAGGAGGCCATCTGGAAGTCGGAGGGGAGGTCAGAGGTGGGCCCCTAGGGGTCAGAGGGGGTCCACTGGAGGTCAGAAAGGCCACCGAAGGCCAGATAAGCCCTCTGGAGGTTAAAGGCCAGGGGTCCCCTGCAAGGGCGTAGGCAAGGGAAGGGGGGGGGGGACAAAGGGGCCATGGTCCCCCTGGAGGCCAGGCAGGCCCCTCTGGCGACCGAGCGCGGGCCCCCTGGGGCCGAAGGCCCCAGTGTTTTGCATGGTGTCAGGCCCCAGCGAAACGCCTTACGTCGCATAACAGAACGCCCACCAACTTAAACAAATCGTAACACGAATACATAACAGCACTTGCTTGCCTGTTAAAGGCATGTATATGTAAATACGTACAAAAGGGCCCAGACAGTGTGGAGAGGGCCCTCTACCAGCTTTTAAGGGGCCCTGCCGATCTGCCGATGGCCCCCTGTCGGCATTTAGAGGCCCCCTATCGGTTGTAGAGGGCCCTCTGCCGGCATTTACAGGGCCCTGCCGATCTGTCGAGGGTCCCTGCCGATCTGGAGAGGGCCTTCTGCCGCCCTTTCAATCTGTAGATCGACCTGCCAATTTGTAGAGGGCATCACCCGGCATTTAGAGGGCCCTGCCGACCTGTAGAGGGCCCTCTTCCAGCCTTTAGGGGCCTTGTCGATCTGCAGAGTGCCCCTGCCAATCTATAGAGGGCTCTCTGCCGGCCTTTAGTTGACCCTGCCGGCCTTTAGGGGCCCTTCCGGCCTTTAGTTTGCCCTTCCGGCCTTTAGTTGGCCCTTCCGTCCTTTAGTTGACCCTTCCGGCCTTTAGAGGGCCCTTCCGGCCTGTATAGGGCCCTTCCGGCCTTTAGAGGGCCTTATCGGCCTTTAGATGGCCCTGCCGGCCTTTAGAAGGCCCTGTCGATCTGTAGATCGCCCTGCCAATCTGCAGAGGAACTCTGTCGGCATTTAGAAGGCCCTGCCGACCTGTAGAGAGCGCTCTTCCAGCTTTTAGGGGCCCTGTCGATCTGCAGTGTACCAGCCAATCTGTAGAGGGCCCTCTGATGACCTTAAGAGGACCCTGCCGATCTGCATAGGGCCCTCTGTCGGCCTTTAGAGGGCCCTACCGATCTGCAGATGGTCATCTGCCTGACTTTAGAGGCCCCTGCCGATATGTAGAGGGCCTTTGCTGTCCTTTAGAGGGTCCTGTTGTGGTAGCAGGGCCTATTTTAACATGTTAACTGGGGGACAAATGCCCCCAGTGAGCCTTTTTGCCCCCCCCCCCCCCGTCAAGAAATGTTGCCCACCCTGATTCAGTATTTCCATGTTATTTTTCGCTTGATAGGTATTCAATTAAAATAAACTATGCTTACCAGGTGATAAATGTATACAAATCCAATGCAAATGTCATGATATTCCTACGTTTGAGTATTTCCCAGCCAAAATAAGTATCTTTAAATGATTTCCCAAATATATTTAATTTCAATATCCTTTGAACAATTGCTCATTAGCGGCAGAGTGGGGGAGATCGGGGGTTGTTGGATCAGGAACGTCGCCACACAATTTGGAGTGGGTGGACAACTGCTGAGTCAATTGTGTTCACATTTGGTGTGTGGTTAGGGATCTCCCAGCCGCCACTTTCCCACAAGTCAGGGGTGGGGTGCATCTGCACGCGCGCACGTGTGCACCACGTATTTGTATATCAGAAACTACTTCCCTGATCGAGTTGAAATTCACCATACATTTGCTTTGCGTTCGCTCGTTCATCGCCAACTACGGCGCCTTACTGGTTCGTGAAAAAAGTTATGGAAGAAAATGACGAATGACTTCAGGGTAAATATATTTTACCTCGTGGAGGTCACAGGATAAAAATACCACATAGATCTTTGCATTGTCGGATCCGGAACGGGTGGTTTGGAGGGGGGGGGGCACAATTCCAAAAAGTCTCACGCAATTCTGAAAACGCATCGGATTTGGCTTGCTTATACATTTATAGCTGACTTAAAGCTATCTTTCCTTAGTAAAAGTTGCTTAGATTTTCTTCTATATCCGGAAATGTGTCAATCTTGCGCCGATTTCAGGAGGTTTTTTTGGGGGGGATTGCCCATTTTGCCCAACAGTAGATCCGCCACTGGATCTTCTTTGTATTTTGCAAAAGATGCCGGACTCTAGTGAAAATTGGGCAAATTTAGCCATTTCCTGTAGATTTCTATGTATTTTCATGTTTCCCCACTGACTTATAATTGGGAGGTCACAAAATAGACTTCACCTTAGGTCACCGATATAAATATCATCCGAAATAGCAGAATTGTAGGTGTTTATGAAACAATGTGGCTGCGGCACGACAGTACATTTTTGGAGGTGGGATCACTAGACTTGACTTAGTGACGTGACCTAGTGACGTGACCTGAGGAGACCCGAGGTAAACACATTAACAGGATTTGGGCAATTGATAGGCAAGTAGTTGTACCAAAAATGGTGGCGCGAAATGGCGTCGTTTTCCGCTATTTCCAAAAACCTAAGGGGGGAGGGTATCCGCCACTACAGGTGGATCCATAGGGCGGACATCAGGGGCAAATGCCCCCCCCCCCCCCCCACACACACACACACATACATGAATCTGGGGGGGGGGGCTAGGCATGCAATACAAGTATCCCCCCTGCGCGTTCCCTGCACTGAACGTGAAAAACAATGATCTTAGGAGAAAACTTCATGAAAACGGAAGTTTTTTCTTCTCTCAAGTGATTGAATTTGAAGTTTGTATGCATCCCTTGCTTTCAATGATAGACAAAACAGCGCACCTGATGCAATTCAAGCAGCCCCAGTGACACTTAACCCGCGCGCCCGCTGGGGAGGGGAGGCAGAATCTGCCCCCCCCTCCCGGATTTTCTCAATTAACTTTAAAACAATGATAAATATGAACGTGAAACTTTCACTACCTTATACTGCATCCATTCTGCCTACGTCTTCTCACCAAATTTCAATGAAATTAATGTAGTATTTTGGGAGATAATAACGTTTTAATGATGTCATGACATGACATTTTTTGGTGAAAAAACAATAAATGCTTGAAAAATTGTAAACAAAATAGAGTTTCAAAGCAAATTGCAAATAAAAAAACGTAAAAAGAACGGAAATGACATTCTCTTCCAAATGGCTATCTCGGATGTGTGATTTTTTACCCCTCCCACCCCCCCCCCCCCAAAAAAAAAAAATATACAATTATTTCGGAAAAATGTCCACAAAATCAAATTTTGTGAATTCGAAAAGTGAATTTCTTAAGCTCGAATACCAAAATAAGGTGACCGGCCCAAATGCGCGGAGGAAAAAATGAGGGTACCTTTTTGCCACAAAAAGATGCCCCAAAATGGGGGTACCTTTTTGCCCCCCCCCCCCCCCCCCCCCAAGTCGTTTTGCCTTAAAATAGGCCCTGGGTGGTAGAGGTGGTCTGCCGGTCGAGCGCCGGTGAGGCTCTCGGGAGGAAGACCAGTCAAAGTTCTCATTGTTTTTCAGTGAATGCTAGTCTGAGAGCTAGTCTGAGAGGAGTACAAGGCTTTGACAATGTACGAGTATTAACCCGGCATTGGCTGGGGTCTCAGCCGAACACCATTGGCAAGGGTGGCGTCCCCCCCCCCCCCCCCGATTATCTTCCGAACCAATAACTGCAGCGTCGACCTGCAGATGTGGCCAAAGATCTCGTCTGGACACACATTCGGAGAAACACGTTGGTCCGTACTTTCCTGAGCGACCCCCCAGTGGAAATCTTTATCCTACGATTTTGAATTAGAAGCGCCTTGACGAGACAAACACGTTGGCGTAAACAATTAGTGCCTTATCTTCATTAGGTAAAAAGTTATTTGCGTAAAACGGTTTTGCCAAAAACATATTTTTTAAAAAATATTTGATGACATCTGGAGCCTAAAATATTGACCCGAGCTCAAATTTGAGGACAGACAGATGGTGATTGAATATTTAAAGAGCTTTCGATTGCTTTTTCGTTTGTTCCTAGCTATCCATAGTTCCCCAGATATGTGGGGGTTTCTCGAGCGAAGTCCTAAAACTGGAAAATCTGACCTTTGATGACCTCTGGTGACCTCAATAATGACCTGACCTAAAAAAGACAGATATACTTTCCATAGAGCTCGTCTCTAGCTATCGAACGCCGTTTTTCGCTTGTCGCTACGTTGCGTGGTTTTAGAGATCTTAGGTGGGAAGAAATCTGCCCCCCCCCCCCCCACCAGGGCGTGTAATTATCAGAGGCCCTCCAGGGCGCGTGTTAAGATATGACTATCGTGTTGTAGAAACCTCTGGTATCACAAGGTGGTGTATTTTTTTCAAGAAAATCCATCAGCAAACGGTATCCAAAGCTTTCTGTAAATCAAGATATAAGAAGCATGTTATTTCGTTATTTTGTAGAGATTTTGTAACTTCATCGTACATGTGCACAATCGGCATGTACGTTCTGTGTTGTTTCCTCAATCCGAATTGAAGAAGATTCAGGATATTATTTTGATTAACCCGCGCCCCGCTTGAGGTGCCAGAATCTCCCCCCCCCCCCTTCCCTGATTTTATCAATAACTTGAAAACAATGATAGATATCGACGTAAACCTTTCAGTACCTTATGCTGCATCCATTCTTCGTCTAATCACAACATTTCAATGCAAATCGTGTAGTACTTTGGGAGATAATGACGTTTTAATCTCGTCATGTCATGCCATTTTTGGTGGAAAAACAATAAATGATTGAAAAATCGTAGATCTAGTTTTGAAGCAAATTGCAAATAAAAAAGCTGAAAGACAGGAAATAACATTATATTGAAATGACTATCGCAGATTTTCTAAAGTTTGAGTTTTGACTCCCAAAAATAAAAATATATTTGTTTCGTTGTCGAAAGTTATTTGTCACAACATACAACATACTGTACTATTTTAATTATGTGGGCCCCCTTGGCTACGAGGGTCCCTCTGATCCCATCCCCCCCCCCTGGGAGAAATCCTGTCTACGCCCCTGGTCCCCTGTAGGCCAGAGGGGGTCCTATGGAGGTCAGAGGTGCCCCTGAAGTCCAGAAGCGGCCCTCTGGAAGCCAGAGGGAAGGTGAGAGGAGCCCTATGGAGGTCAAAGACCCCTTTTCAAGTGGAGGCCCCCTCGTAAATGGAGGCCCCTCTCAAATGGAGGCCCCCTAAATTTCGACTTTCCCCCTGACAAAATCCGTGGCACCGCCCCTGTCCCCACCAACACCAGCGCCGCAGCTGAGCGGACATATTTACGTGATTATATCACTGCAGTGGCGATGTCAAGGAAAGTTGATGACCAGCGAGTGAGTGTCCGTGTTGCTTTCAGCATGAGACGAGGAAGGAAGGGTGTCTCGCTCTCTCTCCACTCCGAGGCGGGTGCAGCCGGCTCCGCTGACCGGGCACGGTGAGAACTCGCCTCGCCCGGTACTGCTGCAGCTGCTCCGCCCCGTCTCAGCCACGCGACCTGCACTGAGCCTGCATGACTGGTATTCAGTTGACTACTCACAGGCGGAAACAGAGAGGAGAGAGGAGAGAGCCGGGAGAGACGATGCAGACCAGGAACTGATCTGTGATCACTGATCGGGGCACGGAGGTCGGACGGCAGAGTGACTGAGGCCGACTCTAGGCCAGTGCCATTCAGTCAGTTTTTGCAGCTGCTCAGCTCAGGGTGAGTGGGGGGGGGGGGGGGGCAGCTCTCTCCAGCTGGAGGTGAGCTACACCTGAAGCCAGTGAACCGCAACAAGGGCGGATCCAGGAAGTAGACATCGTGATCATGCCCCCCCCCCCTTAAAAAAAACTAAAATCGGCCGAAAATTGGCATTTCCTCAATTTAAAGCAAACCTAATAATTTTGTTTACAAAGAGATGTTTGTTTTAAATCGGTTGTTATTGCACATTTCACAAGGAAGCCAATCCCCAATACCCGTTCTTGAAACTTCGTAAGGCTTTCCGGGATCAGGCAAACCCAACCTTTACTTGTCTTGGCCGTTCTGGATTCGCCAGTGGTGCGGAGGTGGGGACCACTGTATTCGCCAGTGGTGCGAAGGTGGGGACCACTGGATTTGCCAGTGGTGCGGAGGTGGAGATTAATGGATTTGCCAGTTAGTAGTGCGGGCCACTGGATTCGCCAGTGGTGCGGAGGTGGGGACCACTGGATTTGACGGTCAGTGGTGCGGGACACTGGATTCGCCAGTGGTGCGGATGTGGGGACCACTGGATTTGCCAGTCAGTGGTGCGAACCACTGGATTCACAAGTGGTGCGGAGGTGGGGACTGGTGCGGAGGTGGGGACCACTGGATTTTCCAGTCAGTGGTGTAGAGGCGGGGACCACTGGATTTGCCAGTCAGTGGTGTAGAGGTGGGAACCACTGGATTCGCCAGTGGTGCGGAGGTGGGGACCATTCCCAGGCAGAGTCACTGACACCATATAAAGCTGGCGGCATAGCTGGACTGATTAAGCCAATGATTGGTCGTCCAGGACTTCTAGCTCTGCATGATCTATATTTATGTGTCGGTTATGTACAACTCAAGTGGCCTGACGTTATGGCCTGCCGAGCACATGTCGTGCTTCAACGGCCCAATCCAGGGGTGTCGTTTTACAGAAATGATTGGTAGGGCCCAACCGCTCCGCCGAAACCAAACCTACCCTCATGAGTTTCTCCTCGGATTTCAGGCACCTAATTTTGACCTCCAGCATCAAAATTAGGTGCCATTAGGTCAATCATTTTTGTAGATACAAATAAACAAGGTACACTTTGATCACTGCAACAACATCGGTTTCAAATAACATCACGGATGCTCATTTCGCGGGTAAAGGCCAGGGGAGGAAATGTTACTCTTCTGTCCATCCCTGTGACGCACAGCCTTTTTCACATTGTGCCCGGCTCAAGTGCAATTTTTCGATAAAACCGACACAGCCCATACCGGCACAGCAGTATACGCTGATGGAACCCAATCCAGCATGGAGTACTTCGTTTTAACGGGGTAAAAGCGACGCAATACTATGTACGCAAGTACCTTTGATGAAATTAATTTCATGCAAGAAAATTCAACATAGTAGGCAAAAATCCCCGGCCAAGTCTTTGCCCCACTCGGCCCGTGAGTAGTCACTTATAACATGTATACCTGAAGAAGGGCACGACATCCAGCTTGCGACCACTGGAAATTGCAACTCTGTATGTGACCTACTTCGTAGTTGCGAATCTGATGATGTGCGAAGGCGAATAATAAATGAGCAAACAATGCAACACCCATCCCTTGTCTGATGCTAGGCATGTGGACAATGCCAATCACTCGCAATACACGATAAATGTCGTCCTGCTATATTTCGCTGCTATATTTCGACAGAGTTACAGTTTTGCTTTGTGTTTCAGCGTTATACTGCAGATCGGTGAAACAAATCAAGAGATTCAAAACTTTCAAACTAATTGCTTTGTTTTTATTTGAGTAGACGTACCAGGTTCTGTGGTACTGCAAATGTGGTTGAGAAGCGGCACCACTGGGTGTTTCAAAATTAATATTTTTGTTATCGATGACGAGACATGCTCATCAAAGTATATTCCACATGCAATGAGGCCATGCAACATTTTAGCAACATCGGATGCCGTTTTTCCACCCGTAAAGCGTTCAAAAGTTGTAAATTTGTGGAAAGTCACAATATAAAAATCGATATCAAAATCACAGCTTTTATTCAATCAGTCTAAAAATGGTCAAATGAGACGCTTCCATGTTCTGCGGACGCCGTTGCAAATTTAACCCTCGCCCTACAGGAGCTTTTTCCACCTTCGCCCTACGGGGGGGGGGGGCTGACAGCCCCCACCCCCCCGTCACGGATGTAAGCAAATGATGAGGATTTACGCGTTCCACCACCCTGTTAACTTCCCAACCAAGCAACTTAGAGCAATGCAGCAAGAACTAGCATGTTGTCTGGCATGAGAGGAATCTAACAGTATGCGATTTTTAGGTTTCAGGTCAATGGGTGACCTTCCAGGTCAAGTGAATGGCCTCGGATTTACCACGTCCAGAACAGCGATTTTGCTCTTCAGAAAACCTAAAAATTAGAAATTGATAAATGTAAATGAAAAGGCATGTTCCTAGACCAGATTTGCCACAGAAATACAGAAAAGGTAATTATTTGTTCGTATCTTGTCAAAAAAGTCAAAAAAGTTATTTTAAAAAAATACGTAATCAGTTTCTTACACTTAGGGAGCCATCACTCAGTCACAAATGAAGATATTGATTTGCAATTTGGTATGGGTATTGTCCATACTCAGTTCTTTCACAATATTCCGGTTTTTCTAACATCTTTGAAAAATTTGATTTTGTGTTGATTTTTCCCAACAAATCAGTTTTTTTTTATTTTAGGGGTCAAAGACCCAAAGTTGTGGAAATCCGAGATTGCCATTTCAAAGAGAATGCCATTTTGTATCTTTGGTGAATTGCGTTTGTAATTTCCTTTAAAACTCTGTTTTCTACCATTTTTCAAATATGTATCGTTTTTTTCACCAACATGACGTTATCAAAACATGATTATCTCCCAAACTAAATAACCAATTTCAAATAAATTTTACAGCATACGTATAATTGTTGTAAACTCAGCTACCCAAAATTTCAGCAAGATGCGCCGCATGTGTAAGAAGTTATTTAAGAAAAACCTCAGGGGGGGGGGGTGTCAGCCAGTAGAGCGAGACACCCTCGAGTAGGGCGAGGGTTAAGACGCATTCTAACAACGGTTCGTAAGATACAGCCTCGGCGATTTTTGACTTGTTGAAGCGTCGGACGTGTTCGGAGGCCGAATGTGCCCATTTTTGGGGAAAAGAAGTGCTTCCAAAAAGTCTGCAAGGCTCATAATCTATGACTCGGGACTTCCAGAGCGTTAAATTAAATTGAAATTCCCAGATTAGTACTTCAATGGGTTAAGAAAATACAGCATAACGAAGTTGCACAATTTCAGGACCTTCAGAGCTCAGATCCACTTAACCCACGCGGCGCTGAGGTCTCCAGCCGAACGCGCGGTGCTGGGGGTAAATTTTATTCCTTCCCTCGTACCTTCCGAACCAATAACCGCAGCGAGACGCGCAAGGCGGCGATCGAAAGCTCTCAGTGAGAAGAATCTAACACATACCCTAAATTTTTCAAATAAGGTCACATGTCAGGTCATGGGCAGGTAAAATGTCAAAATTGAGGTATTTGTTTTTTTGGGGGCCATACTTTCCATCCAAAGCCTTATATTGCGACTATACCTCACAAAGTGCTCTCAAATGTATAATGCATCTCCGGCATAAGTAAAAGTGAGATTGTAAGCAAAGATCAAGGTCAAGGTCAGGTCACAAAAGGTCACAAAAAAGGTCTACGAAAGCCATGCGACACATGTTGTATGGGTTATTACTTATTTTACACGTATAATTCGATAATAGCAGTCATTTTCACAACCTGACCCCATATAATATATATATATATATATATGCCCTCAGGTCACAATACGGACAAAATTTGAAATCGAATAATCTAAATAAAAGTGGCATGTTTCTAGACTAGTTTTGTCTCAGAAATACAGTAGTGGTCTATCTGGTATTTGTCTATCTGGTCAGTAAAAGCAAAAACAACGCAATAGCAAAATGACGTCATAAGTTAATTATACTTAGGGAGCCATAAGTCAGTCAAAAATAAAGATATTGTTTTGCAATTTGGTTTGGGTATCGTCCATATATTCTCTCTTATATATCTTCCGTTTTTTTAATATCTTTAAAAGAAAAACCTTTGTGGAAATTCTTCCAAAAAACAGTTGTTTGCATGTTTGGGGGTCAAAAACCCACAATGTCGAAAATCCGAGATCGCCATTTGGAAGAAAATGTTATTTCCTTTCTTTTGACGTTTTGTATTTGCAGCATTAAAACTCTATTTTCTGCGATTTTTCAAACATTAACCTTTTCACCAAAAATGGCATGACATGACCTCACTAAAACGTCATTATCTCCCACACTACTTCACCAATTTCAATAAAAAATATTTGACAGAAGACGTATAATTGATGCAGCATAAGGTACCGAAAGTTTCACTTCGATATCTGTCATAGTTTTCAAGTTATTGAGAAAATTCGGGAGGGGGAGGGGGTAAAATTTACCCTCCAGCGCCGCGCGGATTCGCCCATTAAAATTACCCGTACCTCTGGTGTGGGTAATTTTGAACTCCCCTGAGGTTTTTCGGGATTAGCGGAAAAACGGCGGCGCGCAACCAAATTTGGCACAGCTGTTTGGGCATCAATTACCCACATTTATTGCAATTTTTTACCCCAGGTCATCTCAGGTCATGTCACAAGGTCACGTCAGGTGGCCTTACCTCCAAAAATGTTTGTGGTCGTGTCAAAGCCACAGTGTTTGTCAGAGAGATTTGAAACCATGCAAGATTTCATAAGGTCATAAGAACTTAAAATTTGAATATCTCGAATGTTGTATATCGGTGACCTAGTCAGGACAATTTCGTGACCTCCCATTATAAGTCAATGGGGAAATATACAAATGCTTCCTATTCAGAGAATATGCATTAGATCAGGCCAGTTCTGTCAAAATCCTGTTATTTTGGCTCATTATTGATGACCCAGGTGAAATTGTTGTTCAGTGACCTCTGCAAGGTCAGGGGTGAGCTTATCTGAGGTCATCAGCACTTTTTTGTCAATAACTCTTGATAGAATAAAGATAGAAACGTGGCAGCATTGTGTTAGTCTCGTCAGGAAGCATCGCCCCATATGCAATATGACTTACCTAGGTCACCAAATGACCTTGACCTGAGGTCGAATTGTGAAGTTGACCCAACCAGGTTACCATCAAATGTTGCGAAGCGTCTTGACGAGACATAACACGATGGTGTTAAAATTATTGCTCTGTTTAACCGATAAAAAAGTTATTCACGGAAACTTTTTGGAAGAAAATTAAATGGTGACCTTTGGGTACCTCTGGGGGCTGAAGCCTAAACTATTGACCTGAGCTAACATTTACGGACATCAATACCGATTGCATTTTTCAAGAGCTTTCGATTTTTTTATGTTTGTAGATATCATAGTTCGAGATATTTGGGTGCTTCTGGAGCAACATCCTATACCTACTTGGACAATTTGACCTTTGATGACCTCCGGTGACCTCAATATTGGACTGAGCTAAATAATGCCTGAATTAACTTCGGATGTCCATATCGAGAGCTTTCGAACGTGTTTTTGCACCTTTCTATCCATTTTGGTTTTCAAGTTAGTAGGGCCTGGGGGGGGGGTCATTTTGATCCCCCACACACACTAACTCCAACTAGTTTTGGGGCGGTATTGCAAGGGGTGGAGCAAGTATTTATTGAATAAAGGTAGGGAATGTACATCTACACTGAAAATAAAATTGATACCCCTGATACCCTGATCACAGCCAGTGATACCTCTGTGCAACCCTATGTATTCTGCTGAAAATATACTCCCTTAGTTCATTGGGGCGTGTCATGAGCGGCATCCTATATAATATCACTGAAAACCAAAATGATTTATTTAGGAAATATTAGGGGCTTTGGTATAAAACAACTTCCCCATTCTTCCCCTGATATTCCCCAATATCGCATTTTTGTTTGTGATTCTTCCAATATTCTCCCAAAATACACAGAGGGGAATCAGGGGGTGGGAATGATTCCCTGCTTATGTTTCTGAGTCCCCAAAACACCAGGTAGATTCCCCTATATTCCCCTTGATGCCCCCTGATGCCCCACTGATGTTCCACTGATGACCTCCGGTATTCCTGCTGGATATCTCTCAAATTCCCAGCTGATGCCAGTCACATATAAATAGGATTTGTAGTTGCTGCAAACCAAGTGCTTAAATCAGTGCATAACATTTCATATAAATAATTAATTAGAGAGAATGATAAACTTGAGGTTAAGGGTGAGCCATTTCACCTTAAAGGAAATAGTTCACCTTGGAAAATTTTTACCCAACACGATTTGATTATATTTTTTAATACAATTTATTTTTATATTGTCAAAAATGGCCTTATATCGTGCCGATTCAGGACAGAAGGCCGTACATTTGTTATTGTTTATCAAAACTATATGCATACTCTCTGAGTCAGAGTCCTGACGTCACGCGAATGTAAACAATAGTTCAGCCAATCAGATTCGAAAGTAGTCGCGTAAAGACAGACTCGCATTGAAGATGTGCCAGCCGGCGGCCGGCGATCGCTTGCTAGCACCAGCTGCAAGCTGATTGGCTGATGGTATAGCCTCTGCCCGGGCTAGAACCAGTACAACATTCTTTCGCCTGCACCGCATTCCTTCGCCAAAAACTCAAATACATTCGGCTGGAGAGTCTTTTCAGTCAAGAAAACTTGCAGATAGGGGTTTCCCAACACGGGCTACAAAACTGCTATCTCAGTTTAGAACTAATGTTGAAGGTGAACTATTTCCTTTAATTCCCGAATCTACCGACGAGTATGTCTTTAACGCGCGCAGTGGAGAGGGGTATGTTACTAACACGCAGTGGAGGGGGGGAGCACTTTAGTGCCCTCTCCCCCCTAAGATCTCCGAAAGTATAAGAGCTAGAACGATTAAACTTACAGGGTAGGTAGGTGCTATGATTATCTACATTTGCTGATTTTTTGGTGACCTTAAGTCAATATCTGCAAGGTCAAAGGAGTTCACGAAGGCCAAATCTGACCAAATGTCACAATTTTTGGGAATTTGACCTCTGTGACGTCACAGGTCACCTGCAATGTGTCCAAAGTTATGTCCGTGGATGAAGATTGACATTGGCTACCGAATGGCGTTTGAATCATCCTGATCCGACAGTTGGTTCCGAAGATATCTTCTCTTCGCCGACCTCGATTCTGGCCGCCATCTTGGATTGCAAATCCATATAACTCAAATTTACCGAGCGATTTTCTTCTTTTTTGCGCCAAACGATCTGCTATTGAGTTGGCTTTAATGTCGCGCAAAAACCACTGCCCTGCTCCGCTTCGTTTTCAAGCTGTTCACGAATAACATGTGGGAGGGGGGCACAAAAGTGCCCCCCCCCCCCTCCACTGCACGTGTTCAGTGGTTTTGCCTATTTCAATTTCATTGCGAATGAAAATCGGAGGCCTGTTCACGACCACCTGCGGTTCGGCGGTTTCCAGCTGGCTCTAGCCCCGCCCCTTTCCTCATGCGTCATCACAAGCAGACGTCTCTTGAACACTGAATGCCGCGACGCGCCACTTCGTGACATTTCATCCTACGGTTGCTTCGTACCGACCGCCGGAACCGCAGCCAAGTGACGTCATACCGTTCGCCCCATCCCCACTTTTAGTTACCCCCCTGTTGCCGACCACTGCTGACCGCCGAACCGCAGCCAACCGCAGGGTCCGTGAACAGGCCTCAGGTCTTTGTGATGACCTAATATTGACACATGTTTAGACTGATTTGGTGGGTGCTTTGATTTTGGAAAAGTGTTCTTGCAAGGTTTCATTTATGTAAATTACTGTGAGTGTGCATCACTGAAATCGTGTTGTGTATTCCATGTCAGATTAGATTGAGACATACCTACAACTCCTGCCATTTTACAATAGTGTCATATGCCATACTGATGCTGGAATTTTGTCTGAATTTTGATGAATTTTGTCTTGTTTGAATCATTAGGGAAATAGTCGAGCAAGGGATACATGTTCTGATATTGAACAACTCATATAAGGTGATTTTTTTATAAAAAACTTATGATATTTAGGTATTTCATTTGCCACTCATGGGTCATGCTATACATTTATATGTGCTTTATAGCAATGCCTTTTATTTGTTGTTTAAATTGTCGTATCTCTCTTTTTTAAAGGAAATGACCTGTAAAACATTGGTAGGGCCCAGACAGGCATTGGTGGGGGCCAAATGAACATTGGTAGGGCTTGGGCCCTACCAGGCCTATAGAAAACGACGCCCCTGGCCCAATCAATCTCTGTGGTTCTACATAAAACGTGCTAGATAGGTAGGTGGAGTCGTATATGGTGTCGTCCTATATGGTGGAGTATAGGATAGGTAGTAGTCGTCGTGCCCAATCCACTATATCTTTACGGCGATACATTTAATGATTGTACATACTTTACACGGAAAGCTTGTCAAACACTTGCTGATTTCATCGGCGTCTAAAACGGCGGAACGGGGAGACGTGTCCCTCAAACTCCGGGTTTTTACATTGTGCCTTATATGGGCGTTGAATGGAAACAATCGCCTTTAGAGTCCCTGCGTCCCCCCAACTTTCGGTAGGAGTAGCCGCCCGAATGAAGACAAAGCCGAACGCAGACGACACGACCACACTCATAATAAATAATAATACAGCGAGTAATACAGCGAGTTACGTAATCTTCAGGAAAATCGAATTGCATGATTATGGTCGGATCTTTGAAAAAGTGGCCGGCGTTCCAAGAACACTAACAGTAAGCAACAGTACCAAGAACAGTGAGCAAGTTCCAAGCAAAATATATCATGACAGTACTGGATTCACAACAGCGATTTGGAACTACGGACAAATTTCACTTGCAAGGGGCAAACATTTAACACAAGTTTATATTTCTGTGAGTTTTCGAGCTTACCCCTCTTCAGTAACCGCTTCGCAACTGATTTCTCAGTTCCTTCCATAGGCCACATCCTATGTTCGCGCCTTTTGGGAGTTATGGGAGTTATGGGAGGGACTTCGCACATGTGCAGCCGGATCTGCCCGTAATCCATTCATTCATTGGTGTTTCCATTCATTCATTCATTCATTCTGCGCCGTTCGTTATCGACTCACGTCAGTCAGCCGGTCGGGCCAATGACGTGTATAAACACCGCTCTATAACTGCACTGTGACAGGTCGGTAGTGACAGGTCGGCAGTGACAGGTCGGCAGCGACAGGTCGGCAGCGACAGGTCGGTAGTGACGGGTCGACAGTGACAGGTCGGCAGTGACGGGTCGGCAGTGACGGGTCGGCAGTGACAGGTCGGCAGTGACAGGTCGGCAGTGACGGGTCGGCAGTGACGGGTCGGCAGTGACGGGTCGGCAGTGACGGGTCGGCAGTGACGGGTCGGCAGTGACGGGTCGGCAGTGACGGGTCGGCAGTGGCAGGTCGGCAGTGACGGGTCGGCAGTGGCAGGTCGGCAGTGACAGGTCGACAGTGACTGGTCGGCAGTGATAGGTCGGCAGTGACGGGTCGGCAGTGACGGGTCGGCAGTGACGGGTCGGCAGTGACAGGTCGGCAGTGACAGGTCGGCAGTGACTGGTTGGCAGTGACTGGTTGGCAGTGACAGGTCGGCAGTGACAGGTCGGCAGTGACGGGTCGGCAGTGACGGGTCGGCAGTGACGGGTCGGCAGTTACAGGTCGGCAGTGACGGGTCGGCAGTGACGGGTCGGCAGTGACAGGTCGGCAGTGACAGGTCGGCAGTGACGGGTCGGCAGTGACGGGTCGGCAGTGACGGGTCGGCAGTGACGGGTCGGCAGTGACAGGTCGGCAGTGACAGGTCGGCAGTGACGGGTCGGCAGTGACGGGTCGGCAGTGACGGGTCGGCAGTGACGGGTCGGCAGTGACGGGTCGGCAGTGACGGGTCGGCAATGACATGTCGGCAGTGACAGGTCGGCAGTGACAGGTCGGCAGTGACGGGTCGGCAGTGACGGGTCGGCAGTGACGGGTCGGCAGTGACGGGTCGGCAGTGACGGGTCGGCAGTGACGGGTCGGCAGAGACAGGTCGGCAGTGACAGGTCGGCAGTGACAGGTCGGCAGTGACGGGTCGGCAGTGACGGGTCGGCAGTGACAGGTCACCCGCCGTTTCACAGTGTCACGACACTAATTCCGGCGGGCCGCGGCGGACCGGCACTTCCAGTCCCCGTCTCCCTCGCCCCCCTGGGTCTAAGGCCGGCGATTAATGGTGAATGTTGTGATGACGGGTGGTGACTGTTGTGACAGTGACGTGACCTGTCAGTTTGTGTCGGGTGACACCTGCAGCTCGCCGGTTGAGACACCGACCGTGACGGGCAGACGGTGCCCCGTGGCTCTGACACGTATCTGTCTGCCTGGCCGCTGACGGTCCCCAGCGCAGACAGCGCCGGACTATTGTAGGCGCCAACACAGAATGCCACCCACGCCTTACAAGCATTCACACAGAGAGCGAGGCGAACCCCAAAAGACTGCAGCGCGCAGCGAGAACAGACACTTCTGCTGGGAAGATAACGCCTTCCTTCGAAGAGGCATGGCCGAGTGGTTCACGAATATGGCCTTTAGCCCCGAATTTCGTTATTTGTTTAGCCTTGTCTTATCTGCTAAGCATTGCTGAGTGCTGTCACGTGTCTGTAAGCTGCCAAAACAGACCGTCTCAAGAATGGCTCACAGCACCACACTCTTTCAAAGTATTCCAACCATTCAGCAGACGCTCGAGACACCTACCACACAACCGCTGGTTCCTATACCCAGCTACAGTATCCACAACAACCGCTGGTTCCTATACCCGGCTACAGTATCCACAACAACCGCTGGTTCCTATACCCGGCCACAGTATCCACAACAACCGCTGGTTCCTATACCCGGCTCCAGTATCCACAGCAACCGCTGGTTCCTCTACCCGGCTCCAGTATCCACAACAACCGCTGGTTCCTCTACCCGGCTACAGTATCCACAACAACCGCTGGTTTCTATACCCGGCTACAGTATCCACAACAACCGCTGGTTCCTATACCCGGCTACAGTATCCACAACAACCGCTGGTTCCTCTACCCGGCTCCAGTATCCACAGCAACCGCTGGTTCCTCTACCCGGCTCCAGTATCCACAACAACCGCTGGTTCCTCTACCCGGCTACAGTATCCACAACAACCGCTGGTTCCTATACCCGGCTCCAGTATCCACAACAACCGCTGGTTCCTATACCCGGCTACAGTATCCACAACAACCGCTGGTTCCTATACCCGGCTCCACAGTATCCACAACAACCGCTGGTTCCTATACCCGGCTCCACAGTATCCACAACAACCGCTGGTTCCTATACCCGGCTCCACAGTATCCACAACAACCGCTGGTTCCTATACCCGGCTCCCCAGTATCCACAACAACCGCTGGTTCCTATACCCGGCTCCACAGTATCCACAACAACCGCTGGTTCCTATACCCGGCTACAGTATCCACAACAACCGCTGGTTCCTATACCCGGCTACAGTATCCACAACAACCGCTGGTTCCTATACCCGGCTCCACAGTATCCACAACAACCGCTGGTTCCTATACCCGGCTCCACAGTATCCACAACAACCGCTGGTTCCTATACCCGGCTCCACAGTATCCACAACAACCGCTGGTTCCTATACCCGGCTCCACAGTATCCACAACAACCGCTGGTTCCTATACCCGGCTCCACAGTATCCACAACAACCGCTGGTTCCTATACCCGGCTACAGTATCCACAACAACCGCTGGTTCCTATACCCGGCTCCACAGTATCCACAACAACCGCTGGTTCCTATACCCGGCTACAGTATCCACAACAACCGCTGGTTCCTCTACCCGGCTACAGTATCCACAACAACCGCTGGTTCCTATACCCGGCTCCACAGTATCCACAACAACCGCTGGTTCCTATACCCGGCTACAGTATCCACAACAACCGCTGGTTCCTATACCCGGCTCCACAGTATCCACAACAACCGCTGGTTCCTATACCCGGCTACAGTATCCACAACAACCGCTGGTTCCTATACCCGGCTCCACAGTATCCACAACAACCGCTGGTTCCTATACCCGGCTCCACAGTATCCACAACAACCGCTGGTTCCTATACCCGGCTACAGTATCCACAACAACCGCTGGTTCCAATACCCGGATACAGTATCCACAACAACCGCTGGTTCCTATACCCGGCTACAGTATCCACACAACCGCTGGTTCCTATACCCGGCTCCACAGTATCCACAACAACCGCTGGTTCCTCTACCCGGCTACAGTATCCACAACAACCGCTGGTTCCTATACCCGGCTACAGTATCCACAACAACCGCTGGTTCCTATACCCGGCTCCACAGTATCCACAACAACCGCTGGTTCCTATACCCGGCTCCACAGTATCCACAACAACCGCTGGTTCCTATACCCGGCTCCACAGTATCCACAACAACCGCTGGTTCCTATACCCGGCTACAGTATCCACAACAACCGCTGGTTCCTATACCCGGCTACAGTATCCACAACAACCGCTGGTTCCTATACCCGGCTCCACAGTATCCACAACAACCGCTGGTTCCTATACCCGGCTCCACAGTATCCACAACAACCGCTGGTTCCTATACCCGGCTACAGTATCCACAACAACCGCTGGTTCCTATACCCGGCTACAGTATCCACAACAACCGCTGGTTCCTATACCCGGCTCCACAGTATCCATAACAACCGCTGGTTCCTATACCCGGCTACAGTATCCACAACAACCGCTGGTTCCTCTACCCGGCTACAGTATCCACAACAACCGCTGGTTCCTATACCCGGCTCCACAGTATCCACAACAACCGCTGGTTCCTATACCCGGCTACAGTATCCACAACAACCGCTGGTTCCTATACCCGGCTACAGTATCCACAACAACCGCTGGTTCCTATACCCGGCTACAGTATCCACAACAACCGCTGGTTCCTATACCCGGCTCCACAGTATCCACAACAACCGCTGGTTTCTATACCCGGCTACAGTATCCACAACAACCGCTGGTTCCTCTACCCGGCTACAGTATCCACAACAACCGCTGGTTCCTATACCCGGCTCCACAGTATCCACAGCAACCGCTGGTTCCTATACCCGGCTACAGTATCCACAACAACCGCTGGTTCCTATACCCGGCTCCACAGTATCCACAACAACCGCTGGTTCCTATACCCGGCTACAGTATCCACAACAACCGCTGGTTCCTATACCCGGCTACAGTATCCACAACAACCGCTGGTTCCTATACCCGGCTACAGTATCCACAACAACCGCTGGTTCCTATACCCGGCTACAGTATCCACAACAACCGCTGGTTCCTATACCCGGCTACAGTATCCACAACAACCGCTGGTTCCTATACCCGGCTACAGTATCCACAACAACCGCTGGTTCCTATACCCGGCTACAGTATCCACAACAACCGCTGGTTCCTATACCCGGCTACAGTATCCACAACAACCGCTGGTTCCTATACCCGGCTACAGCATCCACAACAACCGCTGGTTCCTCTACCCGGCTACACAGTATCCACAACAACCGCTGGTTCCTATACCCGGCTACAGTATCCACAACAACCGCTGGTTCCTATACCCGGCTCCACAGTATCCACAACAACCGCTGGTTCCTATACCCGGCTACAGTATCCACAACAACCGCTGGTTCCTATACCCGGCTACAGTATCCACAACAACCGCTGGTTCCTATACCCGGCTACAGTATCCACAACAACCGCTGGTTCCTATACCCGGCTACAGTATCCACAACAACCGCTGGTTCCTCTACCCGGCTACAGTATCCACAACAACCGCTGGTTCCTATACCCGGCTACAGTATCCACAACAACCGCTGGTTCCTATACCCGGCTACAGTATCCACAACAACCGCTGGTTCCTATACCCGGCTCCACAGTATCCACAACAACCGCTGGTTCCTATACCCGGCTCCACAGTATCCACAACAACCGCTGGTTCCTCTACCCGGCTACAGTATCCACAACAACCGCTGGTTCCTATACCCGGCTACAGTATCCACAACAACCGCTGGTTCCTCTACCCGGCTACAGTATCCACAACAACCGCTGGTTCCTATACCCGGCTCCACAGTATCCACAACAACCGCTGGTTCCTATACCCGGCTACAGTATCCACAACAACCGCTGGTTCCTATACCCGGCTACAGTATCCACAACAACCGCTGGTTCCTATACCCGGCTCCACAGTATCCACAACAACCGCTGGTTCCTATACCCGGCTCCACAGTATCCACAACAACCGCTGGTTCCTCTACCCGGCTACACAGTATCCACAATAACCGCTGGTTCCTATACCCGGCTACAGTATCCACAACAACCGCTGGTTCCTCTACCCGGCTACACAGTATCCACAACAACCGCTGGTTCCTATACCCGGCTACAGTATCCACAACAACCGCTGGTTCCTATACCCGGCTACACAGTATCCACAACAACCGCTGGTTCCTCTACCCGGCTACAGTATCCACAACAACCGCTGGTTCCTATACCCGGCTCCACAGTATCCACAACAACCGCTGGTTCCTATACCCGGCTACAGTATCCACAACAACCGCTGGTTCCTATACCCGGCTACAGTATCCACAACAACCGCTGGTTCCTATACCCGGCTCCACAGTATCCACAACAACCGCTGGTTCCTATACCCGGCTACAGTATCCACAACAACCGCTGGTTCCTATACCCGGCTACAGTATCCACAACAACCGCTGGTTCCTATACCCGGCTACAGTATCCACAACAACCGCTGGTTCCTATACCCGGCTCCACAGTATCCACAACAACCGCTGGTTCCTATACCCGGCTACAGTATCCACAGCAACCGCTGGTTCCTATACCCGGCTACAGTATCCACAACAACCGCTGGTTCCTATACCCGGCTACAGTATCCACAACAACCGCTGGTTCCTATACCCGGCTCCACAGTATCCACAACAACCGCTGGTTCCTATACCCGGCTACAGTATCCACAACAACCGCTGGTTCCTATACCCGGCTACAGTATCCACAACAACCGCTGGTTCCTATACCCGGCTACAGTATCCACAACAACCGCTGGTTCCTATACCCGGCTACAGTATCCACAACAACCGCTGGTTCCTATACCCGGCTAGATTATCCACAACAACCGCTGGTTCCTATACCCGGCTACAGTATCCACAACAACCGCTGGTTCCTATACCCGGCTCCACAGTATCCACAACAACCGCTGGTTCCTATACCCGGCTACAGTATCCACAACAACCGCTGGTTCCTATACCCGGCTACAGTATCCACAAAAACCGCTGGTTCCTATACCCGGCTACAGTATCCACAACAACCGCTGGTTCCTATACCCCGCTACAGTATCCACAACAACCGCTGGTTCCTATACCCGGCTCCACAGTATCCACAACAACTGCTGGTTCCTATACCCGGCTACAGTATCCACAACAACCGCTGGTTCCTATACCCGGCTACAGTATCCACAACAACCGCTGGTTCCTATACCCGGCTACAGTATCCACAACAACCGCTGGTTCCTATATCCGGCTACAGTATCCACAACAACCGCTGGTTCCTATACCCGGCTACAGTATCCACAACAACCGCTGGTTCCTATACCCGGCTACAGTATCCACAACAACCGCTGGTTCCTATACCCGGCTCCACAGCATCCACAACAACCGCTGGTTCCTATACCCGTCTACAGTATCCACAAAAACCGCTGGTTCCTATACCCGGCTACAGTATCCACAACAACCGCTGGTTCCTCTACCCGGCTACAGTATCCACAACAACCGCTGGTTCCTATACCCGGCTCCACAGTATCCACAACAACCGCTGGTTCCTATACCCGGCTACAGTATCCACAACAACCGCTGGTTCCTATACCCGGCTCCACAGTATCCACAACAACCGCTGGTTCCTATACCCGGCTACAGTATCCACAACAACCGCTGGTTCCTATACCCGGCTCCACAGTATCCACAACAACCGCTGGTTCCTATACCCGGCTACAGTATCCACAACAACCGCTGGTTCCTATACCCGGCTACAGTATCCACAACAACCGCTGGTTCCTATACCCGGCTACAGTATCCACAACAACCGCTGGTTCCTATACCCGGCTACAGTATCCACAACAACCGCTGGTTCCTATACCCGGCTACAGTATCCACAACAACCGCTGGTTCCTATACCCGGCTACAGTATCCACAACAACCGCTGGTTCCTATACCCGGCTACAGTATCCACAACAACCGCTGGTTCCTATACCCGGCTACAGTATCCACAACAACCGCTGGTTCCTATACCCGGCTACAGTATCCACAACAACCGCTGGTTCCTATACCCGGCTACAGTATCCACAGCAACCGCTGGTTCCTATACCCGGCTACAGTATCCACAACAACCGCTGGTTCCTATACCCGGCTACAGTGTCCACAACAACCGCTGGTTCCTATACCCGGCTACAGTATCCACAACAACCGCTGGTTCCTATACCCGGCTCCACAGTATCCACAACAACCGCTGGTTCCTATACCCGGCTACAGTATCCACAACAACCGCTGGTTCCTATACCCGGCTACAGTATCCACAACAACCGCTGGTTCCTATACCCGGCTACAGTATCCACAGCAACCGCTGGTTCCTATACCCGGCTACAGTATCCACAACAACCGCTGGTTCCTATACCCGGCTACAGTATCCACAACAACCGCTGGTTCCTATACCCGGCTACAGTATCCACAACAACCGCTGGTTCCTATACCCGGCTACAGTATCCACAACAACCGCTGGTTCCTATACCCGGCTCCACAGTATCCACAACAACCGCTGGTTCCTATACCCGGCTACAGTATCCACAACAACCGCTGGTTCCTATACCCGGCTACAGTATCCACAACAACCGCTGGTTCCTATACCCGGCTACAGTATCCACAACAACCGCTGGTTCCTATACCCGGCTCCACAGTATCCACAACAACCGCTGGTTCCTATACCCGGCTACAGTATCCACAACAACCGCTGGTTCCTATACCCGGCTACAGTATCCACAACAACCGCTGGTTCCTATACCCGGCTACAGTATCCACAACAACCGCTGGTTCCTCTACCCGGCTCCACAGTATCCACAGCAACCGCTGGTTCCTATACCCGGCTACAGTATCCACAACAACCGCTGGTTCCTATACCCGGCTACAGTATCCACAACAACCGCTGGTCCCTATACCCGGCTACAGTATCCACAACAACCGCTGGTTCCTATACCCGGCTACAGTATCCACAACAACCGCTGGTTCCTATACCCGGCTACAGTATCCACAACAACCGCTGGTTCCTATACCCGGCTCCACAGTATCCACAGCAACCGCTGGTTCCTATACCCGGCTACAGTATCCACAACAACCGCTGGTTCCTATACCCGGCTACAGTATCCACAACAACCGCTGGTTCCTATACCCGGCTCCACAGTATCCACAACAACCGCTGGTTCCTATACCCGGCTACAGTATCCACAACAACCGCTGGTTCCTATACCCGGCTACAGTATCCACAACAACCGTTGGTTCCTATACCCGGCTACAGTATCCACAACAACCGCTGGTTCCTATACCCGGCTACAGTATCCACAACAACCGCTGGTTCCTATACCCGGCTACAGTATCCACAACAACCGCTGGTTCCTATACCCGGCTACAGTATCCACAACAACCGCTGGTTCCTATACCCGGCTACAGTATCCACAACAACCGCTGGTTCCTATACCCGGCTACAGTATCCACAACAACCGCTGGTTCCTATACCCGGCTACAGTATCCACAACAACCGCTGGTTCCTATACCCGGCTACAGTATCCACAACAACCGCTGGTTCCTATACCCGGCTACAGTATCCACAACAACCGCTGGTTCCTATACCCGGCTACAGTATCCACAACAACCGCTGGTTCCTATACCCGGCTACAGTATCCACAACAACCGCTGGTTCCTATACCCGGCTACAGTATCCACAACAACCGCTGGTTCCTATACCCGGCTACAGTATCCACAACAACCGCTGGTTCCTATACCCGGCTACAGTATCCACAACAACCGCTGGTTCCTATACCCGGCTACAGTATCCACAACAACCGCTGGTTCCTATACCCGGCTACAGTATCCACAACAACCGCTGGTTCCTATACCCGGCTACAGTATCCACAACAACCGCTGGTTCCTATACCCGGCTACAGTATCCACAACAACCGCTGGTTCCTATACCCGGCTACAGTATCCACAGAACATTGGGAGTATGATCACCTGCAATGTGAGCCTGCTGACTGTTGCGGTAAGTGGAGGACCCGTCTGACTCCGAGGGAAGACCATGCCTGAGAGGACATCGTCTGAGGAATTGGAGGAGGACCCGGTCCGGCACTCACCGCTGATCCACTGTCCGGCTACCTGAGGGAGGACTCTGCCTGAGGGAGGACCCCGGCCCGGGACTCACCGCTGATCCACTGTCCGGCGAACGAGTCGGCCGTGAAGCGCATGGAGAGCACCTCGTCCAGCGTGATGGCCGAGCCGTTGGTGAGCGGCAGAGGCTGGGTGAGGGAGGGCTCGGGCCGCGCCGCCGCCGCCGCCGCCTCCGCCGCCGCCGCCGGCCCCTCGCGCGTCAGCAGGATCACGCAGGCGATCACGACGGCGGAGAGTACCAGCGCGCCGCCGATACCGATAAAGAGACGGCGGTGGGGCCGCGACGGACCGTCATCAACCAAGTCCTGAAAGATGGGGAGAGACGTCATCCACCAGATCATCAAAGGCGACGGAGATACGTCATGGCTAACTACCAGGTCCAGTAAGGCGCGGCAGATATAAGACATAGCTACCAGGTCCTGCATGGCGGGGGATGGGGCGGTCAGAGGCCGTGGCGGGGGATGGAGCGGTCAGAGGCCGTGGCGGGGGATGGAGCGGTCAGAGGCCGTGGCGGGGGATGGAGCGGTCAGAGGCCGTGGCGGGGGATGGAGCGGTCAGAGGCCGTGGCGGGGATGGGGCGGTCAGAGGCCGTGTCGGGGGATGGGGCGGTCAGAGGCCGTGGCGGGGGATGGAGCGGTCAGAGCCCGTGGCGGGGGATGGAGCGGTCAGAGCCCGTGGCGGGGGATGGAGCGGTCAGAGGCCGTGGCGGGGGATGGAGCGGTCAGAGGCCGTGGCGGGGGATGGAGCGGTCAGAGCCCGTGGCGGGGGATGGAGCGGTCAGAGCCCGTGGCGGGGGATGGAGCGGTCAGAGCCCGTGGCGGGGGATGGAGCGGTCAGAGCCCGTGGCGGGAGATGGCGCGGTCAGAGCCCGTGGCGGGGGATGGGGCGGTCAGAGGCCGTGGCACCGCATTCCGATGAGCTGCTGAGCTGCTGTTCGGCTGACCGATCACGTCACGCTTGGATGACTTTACGGCTCATGCAATGTATTCCGATAAAACCGTCCACGTGTGTCGTAACCCGTCCACGTGTGTCAGTATGATCAAGAGGCCCCGGAAGGTTTGCTCAATGAGCTCAACCAGGCATTGGCAATTGTCGGTCCTTGCCCCTTGGAGAAGTAGTGATAATGAATATAGTGTTAGTGTGTTTTCTTTCATTGAGGCTGTCGTATCTGTGTAAGCAGCTTCCGTTTTTCCATTCATGCATTGATCCATTCATTCAGACTAGTATATGCATTCAGTATTGTTGCTCGGTACCTATCAGCTCGGAGACGGAGACGGAGACGGAGACGGAGACGGAGACGGAGACGGAGACGGAGACGGAGACGGAGACGGAGACGGAGACGGAGACGGAGACGGAGACGGAGACGGAGACGGAGACGGAGACGGAGACGGAGACGGAGACGGAGACGGAGACGGAGACGGAGACGGAGACGGAGACGGAGACGGAGACCTGCCGCCCACCAGGTCACATGAACAGGCACAATGGCGCTAAGTTGGCCATCCAGCCATTCAGTGGCGCCTTACAGACTGCTTGCTGAACGTGGGCCGTGGGAGGCGACAGATACAACCAGCAGCGAAGGAGCAGCCGACACCTGTTCCACTACATACAAACAACTATCCTAAGTACTCACTAACGACACATGGAAACACATGGAAAGACACGTGGAAAGGAAAACCGATGCAAAAACATACGCCTATGACATAAGCAGTAGCGGGAAAACGCCATTAGGACTTCGGATAAACGTAATCCCACATTATATCGCGGCAATTGCAAGCTGGTTCTCATGTCTCATTATACATAGTGCATTGGCCGGCAGCTGGCGGCGCCCGAATTGCTCTGCTGACCGGCGGTGTCCGATAGTACACAGGTGGCATTAAATCAGAATGTATCGGAACCGTCGAAATCTCTTCCGG
This sequence comes from Chirona hameri, assembly GCA_036785665.1. Classification (NCBI taxonomy): domain Eukaryota; kingdom Metazoa; phylum Arthropoda; class Thecostraca; order Balanomorpha; family Balanidae; genus Chirona; species Chirona hameri. The sequence goes on from JAXIVJ010002473.1 coordinate 108,717, forward strand.
GCGACACTCATAAACCGGCCCAGTCGTGGCCGTTGGGGAATACGTGCCGTCATTGAGAGAGCTCTATAAGCCGAATAACCCTGAGACGAGATGTGGCACTGCCTTCTCACCACCCGGCTGTATGGCGGACGTAAGCTGTGGCTGTCGTGTGCAGCGACACCGGATGTGACCTGTGTGACCGG